>JAJLRB010001054.1:0-54648 GCA_020976825.1 Odocoileus hemionus
TTTGTTTGTAAAATGAGCTGTGGCCCCTAGGAAAAATGTGGAATGTATATCTGATTTGCCATTGCATAATTAAGACGCTTCCTATGAGTTTAAGGGGTGCATCTATCACATAAAGTCTTAATGTTGTAGGTTGGCCTTTTGGCCTATCCTATGTGTAGATTTGAATATTTTGATAAATATATAGTAATTGGCTTGAGAAAGTCCTGCAATTTGGCAAGAGACCTTTTGTATAGGTCAGGATTTGGGCTAAAATACTTTTTCGAAATGATAATATTAGACCCATTGCTGAGGGGTCTAGAAAGTATTTTACCGTTAATTTTGATATTTATAGTTGGTCAGACATATTTAAATAACAATGATGTCCATAAGCATTGATTTTGATCTGTATTACCAAATCTGCCTCTCCCTACATTGGTAGAGGCGTAAATAGAAGTGTAAGGCAAATGAAGTAATTGAGAAATTTTGTCCCCCCTTTTGAATTGCCATAGAATCTGAGCTGACATCATAATTTGAATTTCTCCTTTATAATTGAATCAATTATTCCACGCCGAACAATAATTCCTTTAAAAGCCAAATTAGATCAGCCCTGTAAAAGCCTGAAGGTTTGTGGCGGCAGGGTCCAAAATTCCAGTAGGTACTCTAGAAGGGACTGCTTAAGGGTAAAGGAAAACATCATTTAGGGCTGGTATATTAATGGCAGCACTGCTGGACGTTGAGGGTTTGAGGGAAAAGATAGAATTTGCCCCTCTTTTTTGTTGCAGGGGACCTGGGAGGTCCCCTCTTTGGAGTTTCTTGGAATAGGTTTTCCTTCAATATCAAATTTAAATTTACTGTCTTTGGCCCAGTGCTTTCCTCTGTGGCACCAAGGGCAAATTTTTGGAAGCTTTTTATTAGCCTTCTTAGGGCAGTCCCTTTTCAAACGGGATTTATCTCCACATGTAAAGCACCCTTCATGTCTCTTTTTAAAAGGTTGTAGCATTGTTCAGCTAGTATTTGCATCTTTTAAGTTTTAGATCCTAGATTGTGACAAGCCTTTATATAATCAATAATAATCCTAGTCTGACAAATTGCAGCTATAGCACTTTGACATTTCTGATATGCATTCTCATAAGCAAGTAGTTTCTCTAGCTGTTTTTTTTTTTCTTCTCCGATTACAGTATGGGAAATAGCAGCTTCTAGTCTAGCTTAAAAATTAAGGTAACTTTTCATTAGGTTCCAACCAAGAGACATTTGGAGTTGCGACTGTTGGCAGAGGAGAGCATTTGGAGCAGCCACGGAAGGGCTAGCAAAAAAATTTTGAGATATTTTGTATTGTTTTATTTGAGCCTTTTGTAAAGTTTAATCATTTAATTTATATGTATATAATATGTGTTTTGTCTGTTGCTGAATATTGGAAGGGCTAGAATATACATTGAAGTGGCAGAATGACAGCTTTAATAAGAGTGCATATAGGCTAGAGATCAACTGGAATAATTTTTCCTTCTTTGGCTGCTCATTTAACATTTCTTTGACCCGAGGCAAATTCATAAGTCAAAACTGCATTTATCAGGAAACTAAGGATTATGTTCTACTACTGTTTGAAGGCAAGCCTCTATTCACTGGCGTGAAAACAGAAGTCCCTGAAATGTAAAGAAGTGGTGAGCAAAGTAGAAAAATAATGGGGCTGGCCAGTCTTTTAACCCATGCCTTAGTATTTACAGACCTCAATAGGTCCATGAGTCACTCCACGCGATATACCACGTATACCAGTGTCCCCCTGTCCTTTGGCCACATGTGCTGGGGTCCATTAATGGACCGGAAGCTTGTGGTCCGGAGTTGGCGATCAGAAAGGAAAAGAGAGAAGGAGGCTGATATCCCTTGGTTTACACAGAGGACCAATATTGTCCTTGACACAGGGTTTGCAGAACTCACCAAGGTAACAGGCGCCCTCTCGAGGGGGTCTTAGAAGCCCGGGCAGAAATGTGAGCACGATGGCTCTCCACGCTCCAGAGAGTCAGCCCGAAAAAGATAGAGAGCGAGAAAAAGAGAGAGAGAGAAAAAAAAAGACCCGGGGATCTAATCTCTAGTGGAGCAAAGGTGCTTTAATGATTTTTTTATGAGTATATACAGGCTGCAGTACAAGAAACTTCTTTCAGGAATGATAGAGTTCAGCAAACCAAACAAACTGTAACGGTTACCAAGGGAACAAGGAGTAATACTAGTCACAAGGGCAGGAGACAATCCATATCTCAAGAACGGGGAAGGGGGACTAAGCAGTTTTGTCTTAAAGAGTTGCTCTGCTGAACTTGGTGTTCCTCTGGACTTTGGACGGTGTTCTCGGGGATACTCTGTTGTTGTTTAAAGGAAGTCAAGCCACTTCTCGTGTTTGATGGGGAATTCGGGATGGCTCTGGAGCACATGCAGGGGAATCTGGACTCATCTCGAGGCAATTTGCCGAACACAGAGCCCTTTTTTTTGCTACGGTGACATCACGGACCCTCTAGACTTGTGACAGTGTTCTTGGGGACTCTCTGAAGTTCCATCCAGGGAATCCAGACTCCTTTCATGTTTGATGGGGAACACGGAATTGCTCTGCATGCAATGCAGGGGAATCGGGCCTCATCTGGCAGCGAGGGGGAAGTCTCGTGATCTTTTGTCGAGTTGCGGTGGGAACCTGGGGTATATTCTCGAGTTAGGACTTGGATGGCCCTTCAAAACTCGAGTTTGTTCAGCAAAGTCAGGACTCATGTCTAGTTGCGAGGGACACCTCGAGATTCTCATCGAGGCTTGGCAGGGCAATAGGGATGCCTCTTGAGGTGAGACTTGAGACCCAGTGTCCCGTTCAGCTCCCACAGTGATTGTCGGATTCCTATCAATATTTAAGCGGAGTCAGGCTTGTTGTCCTTTTGACGCATTGAACTCCAAGTTCCTCTCGAATTTTCAAGGGGATGTGAGGCCTCCTGTCGAAATGACACGGGGAACTAGGGCTTTCTCTAAAGTCTCCACAGGGCATTCACACATCCCTTCATCTTGGGAGATGGAAGACTAGCCTGCATTCAAGTCACTGGAGGGAAATCAGGCCATATTTCGAGTCACGGCAACTCGGTGTTCATTCCACTTGAGGCAGCAAACTCAGGGTCCCTCTCACATACCTATAGCTAAGAGAGGCCTCCTGTTGAGGTGCTTGTGGAAAGTTGCATTGCTCTTGAGTCAAAATTAGGGAATCAGCTCTCATCTCGAGATGATTTGGTGTACCCGTATCTTTCCTTGAGTTGTGTGCTGAACTTCGTGTTCCTCTGGACTATATTTCACTTTTCTATAGCAACCATGAAATATCTTGTATGTTAGCATTGTACAGATCATTGAACATATTTATCAAATCATAATGTATTGTATATACATCCATTCCAGTACAAATATATATTTATATTTCATTAACAGCTCAAAATCTCTTCAGCTCTTCTGCAAGAAAATCCCCTTAGAAGTGTAAGCCAATGTTCAGCAATTAATGCTTTAAAATCCTAATTCATTTCGAAATGACCCAGCCATTCAACAAACTTCTACTACTTAGTTCAGCACAACTCCACAACCTAAGTCACTCTAATTCCAAGAGACCACTCCAGATAATAGAGAATAGATCATTTTAGCAAAAATACAATTTTTTTAATAGAGCTTATCTAAAAGTATTCATATATATATATATATATATATATATATATATATATATATATATAAAAGATTACCTTTTGTTTGACAATCGTATCTTACCCCAAATCAAGGCATAAAAAAAGTATTATATAATGTTGATGACTCAAGACATATCCCTACTAGATTAACAAATAATTATATTGAAATTACTTTCACAATTTAATAAACATTTTACCCAACTTTGAACACCCTTCAGTTCATGTAAAGCTGAATCCAAATAGAGCCCATTAATTCCAAACTATCTAAAAACGAAAACATACATTGAGACATAGATAATTTTAGATACATAGACATAGTTCCCCTTATGAAATTTAAAATATCTTTTTGTTTATTTATTTATTTTTTTGGCTCCACCAATTTGCTCATTGCTGGAGTCCTAGATACAGTGGGATGCATATGCCAAGGACATGATAAGAGTTAACTTAAGGTTTCTTCTTAGGCCTACTTTTATTTCAAAGGCAGAACTGGAATTCCGAAAAAAAAATATATATATATATATATATATATATATATATATTTTAACAAGTTAACCTATCCTTTACTACACGTGAATCAAGTACCGGTTTTGCAATTTCAATAAAGATTTATTTTCCTCAGTTTTCACTGGAGTCTAAAGTATATGATAGCCATTCAGTGTCAAAAATAAACTTTCTCAGTTTTGTTGCTATTGTGTATTATTAATGATATATGCATGAGGGAATTTTTGTCACATAGGACGTGAAGCCTTGGCTGCAAAATTTTGACAAATGCTAGGACTGTCATGGAGAGGGCAATGGAACCGCATTTCAGTACTCTTGTCTGGAGAATCTCAGGGATAGCGAAGCCTGGTGGGCTGACAGCTATGGGGTCGCATAGAGTAGGACACGACTGAAGTGACTTAGCAGCATCAGTAGCAGGACTTTTAAGCATACCATGAGGTAACATAGTCTACTGAAATCATTTATGAGGCCCGATATGATTAGGAAAAGGGAGAGAGAAAGTTAGTCTCTCCTGGTCTTAAGGATGTAAAGGCATATTAAAACATCAATCTTGTGAATCAGTAATAATAATGTGCCAATTTTGAGGAAAAGTAATGGGATCTCTGGTTACAATGCAGCCCCAGATTGCAAAAAAGGATTATCATTTTTAAACTCTGTTAAGAGACACCATTTGTAATATTTCCTTTGTATAACAAAAATAGGAGAGTTTCAAAACGAGCAAGATTCTTCAATACGTTTCCATTTTAATTGTGTGTTCATAAGTTCTTTAGTAGCTTGTAATTATTTCTTTCATAAGGGGCCATTGCTTTGTCTAAATAGGCGCATAAATTTTCTCCATTATTTTAATAACTATTTTGTTTGTAAAATGAGCTGTGGCCCCTAGGAAAAATGTGGAATGTATATCTGATTTGCCATTGCATAATTAAGACGCTTCCTATGAGTTTAAGGGGTGCATCTATCACATAAAGTCTTAATGTTGTAGGTTGGCCTTTTGGCCTATCCTATGTGTAGATTTGAATATTTTGATAAATATATAGTAATTGGCTTGAGAAAGTCCTGCAATTTGGCAAGAGACCTTTTGTATAGGTCAGGATTTGGGCTAAAATACTTTTTCGAAATGATAATATTAGACCCATTGCTGAGGGGTCTAGAAAGTATTTTACCGTTAATTTTGATATTTATAGTTGGTCAGACATATTTAAATAACAATGATGTCCATAAGCATTGATTTTGATCTGTATTACCAAATCTGCCTCTCCCTACATTGGTAGAGGCGTAAATAGAAGTGTAAGGCAAATGAAGTAATTGAGAAATTTTGTCCCCCCTTTTGAATTGCCATAGAATCTGAGCTGACATCATAATTTGAATTTCTCCTTTATAATTGAATCAATTATTCCACGCCGAACAATAATTCCTTTAAAAGCCAAATTAGATCAGCCCTGTAAAAGCCTGAAGGTTTGTGGCGGCAGGGTCCAAAATTCCAGTAGGTACTCTAGAAGGGACTGCTTAAGGGTAAAGGAAAACATCATTTAGGGCTGGTATATTAATGGCAGCACTGCTGGACGTTGAGGGTTTGAGGGAAAAGATAGAATTTGCCCCTCTTTTTTGTTGCAGGGGACCTGGGAGGTCCCCTCTTTGGAGTTTCTTGGAATAGGTTTTCCTTCAATATCAAATTTAAATTTACTGTCTTTGGCCCAGTGCTTTCCTCTGTGGCACCAAGGGCAAATTTTTGGAAGCTTTTTATTAGCCTTCTTAGGGCAGTCCCTTTTCAAACGGGATTTATCTCCACATGTAAAGCACCCTTCATGTCTCTTTTTAAAAGGTTGTAGCATTGTTCAGCTAGTATTTGCATCTTTTAAGTTTTAGATCCTAGATTGTGACAAGCCTTTATATAATCAATAATAATCCTAGTCTGACAAATTGCAGCTATAGCACTTTGACATTTCTGATATGCATTCTCATAAGCAAGTAGTTTCTCTAGCTGTTTTTTTTTTTTTTTCTTCTCCGATTACAGTATGGGAAATAGCAGCTTCTAGTCTAGCTTAAAAATTAAGGTAACTTTTCATTAGGTTCCAACCAAGAGACATTTGGAGTTGCGACTGCGACTGTTGGCAGAGGAGAAGCATTTGGAGCAGCCACGGAAGGGCTAGCAAAAAAATTTTGAGATATTTTGTATTGTTTTATTTGAGCCTTTTGTAAAGTTTAATCATTTAATTTATATGTATATAATATGTGTTTTGTCTGTTGCTGAATATTGGAAGGGCTAGAATATACATTGAAGTGGCAGAATGACAGCTTTAATAAGAGTGCATATAGGCTAGAGATCAACTGGAATAATTTTTCCTTCTTTGGCTGCTCATTTAACATCTTCTTTGACCCGAGGCAAATTCATAAGTCAAAACTGCATTTATCAGGAAACTAAGGATTATGTTCTACTACTGTTTGAAGGCAAGCCTCTATTCACTGGCGTGAAAACAGAAGTCCCTGAAATGTAAAGAAGTGGTGAGCAAAGTAGAAAAATAATGGGGCTGGCCAGTCTTTTAACCCATGCCTTAGTATTTACAGACCTCAATAGGTCCATGAGTCACTCCACGCGATATACCACGTATACCAGTGTCCCTGTCCTTTGGCCACATGTGCTGGGGTCCATTAATGGACCGGAAGCTTGTGGTCCGGAGTTGGCGATCAGAAAGGAAAAGAGAGAAGGAGGCTGATATCCCTTGGTTTACACAGAGGACCAATATTGTCCTTGACACAGGGTTTGCAGAACTCACCAAGGTAACAGGCGCCCTCTCGAGGGGGTCTTAGAAGCCCGGGCAGAAATGTGAGCACGATGGCTCTCCACGCTCCAGAGAGTCAGCCCGAAAAAGATAGAGAGCGAGAAAAAGAGAGAGAGAGAGACAAAAAAAGACCCGGGGATCTAATCTCTAGTGGAGCAAAGGTGCTTTAATGATTTTTCTATGAGTATATACAGGCTGCAGTACAAGAAACTTCTTTCAGGAATGATAGAGTTCAGCAAACCAAACAAACTGTAACGGTTACCAAGGGAACAAGGAGTAATACTAGTCACAAGGGCAGGAGACAATCCATATCTCAAGAACGGGGAACGGGGGGGGGGACTAAGCAGTTTTGTCTTAAAGAGTTGCTCTGCTGAACTTGGTGTTCCTCTGGACTTTGGACGGTGTTCTCGGGGATACTCTGTTGTTGTTTAAAGGAAGTCAAGCCACTTCTCGTGTTTGATGGGGAATTCGGGATGGCTCTGGAGCACATGCAGGGGAATCTGGACTCATCTCGAGGCAATTTGCCGAACACAGAGCCCTTTTTTGTTGCTACGGTGACATCACGGACCCTCTAGACTTGTGACAGTGTTCTTGGGGACTCTCTGAAGTTCCATCCAGGGAATCCAGACTCCTTTCATGTTTGATGGGGAACACGGAATTGCTCTGCATGCAATGCAGGGGAATCGGGCCTCATCTGGCAGCGAGGGGGAAGTCTCGTGATCTTTTGTCGAGTTGCGGTGGGAACCTGGGGTATATTCTCGAGTTAGGACTTGGATGGCCCTTCAAAACTCGAGTTTGTTCAGCAAAGTCAGGACTCATGTCTAGTTGCGAGGGACACCTCGAGATTCTCATCGAGGCTTGGCAGGGCAATAGGGATGCCTCTTGAGGTGAGACTTGAGACCCAGTGTCCCGTTCAGCTCCCACAGTGATTGTCGGATTCCTATCAATATTTAAGCGGAGTCAGGCTTGTTGTCCTTTTGACGCATTGAACTCCAAGTTCCTCTCGAATTTTCAAGGGGATGTGAGGCCTCCTGTCGAAATGACACGGGGAACTAGGGCTTTCTCTAAAGTCTCCACAGGGCATTCACACATCCCTTCATCTTGGGAGATGGAAGACTAGCCTGCATTCAAGTCACTGGAGGGAAATCAGGCCATATTTCGAGTCACGGCAACTCGGTGTTCATTCCACTTGAGGCAGCAAACTCAGGGTCCCTCTCACATACCTATAGCTAAGAGAGGCCTCCTGTTGAGGTGCTTGTGGAAAGTTGCATTGCTCTTGAGTCAAAATTAGGGAATCAGCTCTCATCTCGAGATGATTTGGTGTACCCGTATCTTTCCTTGAGTTGGTGTGCTGAACTTCGTGTTCCTCTGGACTATATTTCACTTTTCTATAGCAACCATGAAATATCTTGTATGTTAGCATTGTACAGATCATTGAACATATTTATCAAATCATAATGTATTGTATATACATCCATTCCAGTACAAATATATATTTATATTCATTAACAGCTCAAAATCTCTTCAGCTCTTCTGCAAGAAAATCCCCTTAGAAGTGTAAGCCAATGTTCAGCAATTAATGCTTTAAAATCCTAATTCATTTCGAAATGACCCAGCCATTCAACAAACTTCTACTACTTAGTTCAGCACAACTCCACAACCTAAGTCACTCTAATTCCAAGAGACCACTCCAGATAATAGAGAATAGATCATTTTAGCAAAAATACAATTTTTTTAATAGAGCTTATCTAAAAGTATTCATATATATATATATATATATATATATATATATATATAATATAAAATTACCTTTTGTTTGACAATCGTATCTTACCCCATCAAGGCATAAAAAAAGTATTATATAATGTTGATGACTCAAGACATATCCCTACTAGATTAACAAATAATTATATTGAAATTACTTTCACAATTTAATAAACATTTTACCCAACTTTGAACACCCTTCAGTTCATGTAAAGCTGAATCCAAATAGAGCCCATTAATTCCAAACTATCTAAAAAAAACGAAAACATACATTGAGACATAGATAATTTTAGATACATAGACATAGTTCCCCTTATGAAATTTAAAATATCTTTTTGTTTATTTATTTATTTTGGGCTCCACCAATTTGCTCATTGCTGGAGTCCTAGATACAGTGGGATGCATATGCCAAGGACATGATAAGAGTTAACTTAAGGTTTCTTCTTAGGCCTACTTTTATTTCAAAGGCAGAACTGGAATTCCGAAAAAAATATATATATATATATATATATATATATATTAACAAGTTAACCTATCCTTTACTACACGTGAATCAAGTACCGGTTTTGCAATTTCAATAAAGATTTTATTTTCCTCAGTTTTCACTGGAGTCTAAAGTATATGATAGCCATTCAGTGTCAAAAATAAACTTTCTCAGTTTTGTTGCTATTGTGTATTATTAATGATATATGCATGAGGGAATTTTTGTCACATAGGACGTGAAGCCTTGGCTGCAAAATTTTGACAAATGCTAGGACTGTCATGGAGAGGGCAATGGAACCGCATTTCAGTACTCTTGTCTGGAGAATCTCAGGGATAGCGAAGCCTGGTGGGCTGACAGCTATGGGGTCGCATAGAGTAGGACACGACTGAAGTGACTTAGCAGCATCAGTAGCAGGACTTTTAAGCATACCATGAGGTAACATAGTCTACTGAAATCATTTATGAGGCCCGATATGATTAGGAAAAGGGAGAGAGAAAGTTAGTCTCTCTCCTGTCTTAAGGATGTAAAGGCATATTAAAACATCAATCTTGTGAATCAGTAATAATAATGTGCCAATTTTGAGGAAAAGAAATGGGATGGGATCTCTGGTTACAATGCAGCCCCAGATTGCAAAAAAGGATTATCATTTTTAAACTCTGTTAAGAGACACCATTTGTAATATTTCCTTTGTATAACAAAAATAGGAGAGTTTCAAAACGAGCAAGATTCTTCAATACGTTTCCATTTTAATTGTGTGTTCATAAGTTCTTTAGTAGCTTGTAATTATTTCTTTCATAAGGGGCCATTGCTTTGTCTAAATAGGCGCATAAATTTTCTCCATTATTTTAATAACTATTTTGTTTGTAAAATGAGCTGTGGCCCCTAGGAAAAATGTGGAATGTATATCTGATTTGCCATTGCATAATTAAGACGCTTCCTATGAGTTTAAGGGGTGCATCTATCACATAAAGTCTTAATGTTGTAGGTTGGCCTTTTGGCCTATCCTATGTGTAGATTTGAATATTTTGATAAATATATAGTAATTGGCTTGAGAAAGTCCTGCAATTTGGCAAGAGACCTTTTGTATAGGTCAGGATTTGGGCTAAAATACTTTCGAAATGATAATATTAGACCCATTGCTGAGGGGTCTAGAAAGTATTTTACCGTTAATTTTGATATTTATAGTTGGTCAGACATATTTAAATAACAATGATGTCCATAAGCATTGATTTTGATCTGTATTACCAAATCTGCCTCTCCCTACATTGGTAGAGGCGTAAATAGAAGTGTAAGGCAAATGAAGTAATTGAGAAATTTTGTCCCCCCTTTTGAATTGCCATAGAATCTGAGCTGACATCATAATTTGAATTTCTCCTTTATAATTGAATCAATTATTCCACGCCGAACAATAATTCCTTTAAAAGCCAAATTAGATCAGCCCTGTAAAAGCCTGAAGGTTTGTGGCGGCAGGGTCCAAAATTCCAGTAGGTACTCTAGAAGGGACTGCTTAAGGGTAAAGGAAAACATCATTTAGGGCTGGTATATTAATGGCAGCACTGCTGGACGTTGAGGGTTTGAGGGAAAAGAAAAGAGAGAATTTGCCCCTCTTTTTTGTTGCAGGGGACCTGGGAGGTCCCCTCTTTGGAGTTTCTTGGAATAGGTTTTCCTTCAATATCAAATTTAAATTTACTGTCTTTGGCCCAGTGCTTTCCTCTGTGGCACCAAGGGCAAATTTTTGGAAGCTTTTTATTAGCCTTCTTAGGGCAGTCCCTTTTCAAACGGGATTTATCTCCACATGTAAAGCACCCTTCATGTCTCTTTTTAAAAGGTTGTAGCATTGTTCAGCTAGTATTTGCATCTTTTAAGTTTTAGATCCTAGATTGTGACAAGCCTTTATATAATCAATAATAATCCTAGTCTGACAAATTGCAGCTATAGCACTTTGACATTTCTGATATGCATTCTCATAAGCAAGTAGTTTCTCTAGCTGTTTTTTTTTTTTTTTCTTCTCCGATTACAGTATGGGAAATAGCAGCTTCTAGTCTAGCTTAAAAATTAAGGTAACTTTTCATTAGGTTCCAACCAAGAGACATTTTTGGAGTTGCGACTGTTGGCAGAGGAGAAGCATTTGGAGCAGCCACGGAAGGGCTAGCAAAAAAAATTTTGAGATATTTTGTATTGTTTTATTTGAGCCTTTTGTAAAGTTTAATCATTTAATTTATATGTATATATATATATGTTTTTTCTGTTGCTGAATATTGGAAGGGCTAGAATATACATTGAAGTGGCAGAATGACAGCTTTAATAAGAGTGCATATAGGCTAGAGATCAACTGGAATAATTTTTCCTTCTTTGGCTGCTCATTTAACATCTTCTTTGACCCGAGGCAAATTCATAAGTCAAAACTGCATTTATCAGGAAACTAAGGATTATGTTCTACTACTGTTTGAAGGCAAGCCTCTATTCACTGGCGTGAAAACAGAAGTCCCTGAAATGTAAAGAAGTGGTGAGCAAAGTAGAAAAATAATGGGGCTGGCCAGTCTTTTAACCCATGCCTTAGTATTTACAGACCTCAATAGGTCCATGAGTCACTCCACGCGATATACCACGTATACCAGTGTCCCTGTCCTTTGGCCACATGTGCTGGGGTCCATTAATGGACCGGAAGCTTGTGGTCCGGAGTTGGCGATCAGAAAGGAAAAGAGAGAAGGAGGCTGATATCCCTTGGTTTACACAGAGGACCAATATTGTCCTTGACACAGGGTTTGCAGAACTCACCAAGGTAACAGGCGCCCTCTCGAGGGGGTCTTAGAAGCCCGGGCAGAAATGTGAGCACGATGGCTCTCCACGCTCCAGAGAGTCAGCCCGAAAAAGATAGAGAGCGAGAAAGAGAGAGAGAGAGACAAAAAAAGACCCGGGGATCTAATCTCTAGTGGAGCAAAGGTGCTTTAATGATTTTTCTATGAGTATATACAGGCTGCAGTACAAGAAACTTCTTTCAGGAATGATAGAGTTCAGCAAACCAAACAAACTGTAACGGTTACCAAGGGAACAAGGAGTAATACTAGTCACAAGGGCAGGAGACAATCCATATCTCAAGAACGGGGAAGGGGGACTAAGCAGTTTTGTCTTAAAGAGTTGCTCTGCTGAACTTGGTGTTCCTCTGGACTTTGGACGGTGTTCTCGGGGATACTCTGTTGTTGTTTAAAGGAAGTCAAGCCACTTCTCGTGTTTGATGGGGAATTCGGGATGGCTCTGGAGCACATGCAGGGGAATCTGGACTCATCTCGAGGCAATTTGCCGAACACAGAGCCCTTTTTTGTTGCTACGGTGACATCACGGACCCTCTAGACTTGTGACAGTGTTCTTGGGGACTCTCTGAAGTTCCATCCAGGGAATCCAGACTCCTTTCATGTTTGATGGGGAACACGGAATTGCTCTGCATGCAATGCAGGGGAATCGGGCCTCATCTGGCAGCGAGGGGGAAGTCTCGTGATCTTTTGTCGAGTTGCGGTGGGAACCTGGGGTATATTCTCGAGTTAGGACTTGGATGGCCCTTCAAAACTCGAGTTTGTTCAGCAAAGTCAGGACTCATCTAGTTGCGAGGGACACCTCGAGATTCTCATCGAGGCTTGGCAGGGCAATAGGGATGCCTCTTGAGGTGAGACTTGAGACCCAGTGTCCCGTTCAGCTCCCACAGTGATTGTCGGATTCCTATCAATATTTAAGCGGAGTCAGGCTTGTTGTCCTTTTGACGCATTGAACTCCAAGTTCCTCTCGAATTTTCAAGGGGATGTGAGGCCTCCTGTCGAAATGACACGGGGAACTAGGGCTTTCTCTAAAGTCTCCACAGGGCATTCACACATCCCTTCATCTTGGGAGATGGAAGACTAGCCTGCATTCAAGTCACTGGAGGGAAATCAGGCCATATTTCGAGTCACGGCAACTCGGTGTTCATTCCACTTGAGGCAGCAAACTCAGGGTCCCTCTCACATACCTATAGCTAAGAGAGGCCTCCTGTTGAGGTGCTTGTGGAAAGTTGCATTGCTCTTGAGTCAAAATTAGGGAATCAGCTCTCATCTCGAGATGATGGTTTGGTGTACCCGTATCTTTCCTTGAGTTGGTGTGCTGAACTTCGTGTTCCTCTGGACTATATTTCACTTTTCTATAGCAACCATGAAATATCTTGTATGTTAGCATTGTACAGATCATTGAACATATTTATCAAATCATAATGTATTATGTATATACATCCATTCCAGTACAAATATATATATATATTCATTAACAGCTCAAAATCTCTTCAGCTCTTCTGCAAGAAAAAAATCCCCTTAGAAGTGTAAGCCAATGTTCAGCAATTAATGCTTTAAAATCCTAATTCATTTCGAAATGACCCAGCCATTCAACAAACTTCTACTACTTAGTTCAGCACAACTCCACAACCTAAGTCACTCTAATTCCAAGAGACCACTCCAGATAATAGAGAATAGATCATTTTAGCAAAAATACAATTTTTTTTAATAGAGCTTATCTAAAAGTATTCATATATATATATATATATATATATATATATATATATATATATATATATATAAAATTACCTTTTTTTGACAATCTTACCCCAAATCAAGGCATAAAAAAAGTATTATATAATGTTGATGACTCAAGACATATCCCTACTAGATTAACAAATAATTATATTGAAATTACTTTCACAATTTAATAAACATTTTACCCCAACTTTGAACACCCTTCAGTTCATGTAAAGCTGAATCCAAATAGAGCCCATTAATTCCAAACTATCTAAAAACGAAAACATACATTGAGACATAGATAATTTTAGATACATAGACATAGTTCCCCTTATGAAATTTAAAATATCTTTTTGTTTATTTATTTATTTTGGGCTCCACCAATTTGCTCATTGCTGGAGTCCTAGATACAGTGGGATGCATATGCCAAGGACATGATAAGAGTTAACTTAAGGTTTCTTCTTAGGCCTACTTTTATTTCAAAGGCAGAACTGGAATTCCGAAAAAAATATATATATATATATATATATATATATATATAAGTTAACCTATCCTTTACTACACGTGAATCAAGTACCGGTTTTGCAATTTCAATAAAGATTTTATTTTCCTCAGTTTTCACTGGAGTCTAAAGTATATGATAGCCATTCAGTGTCAAAAATAAACTTTCTCAGTTTTGTTGCTATTGTGTATTATTAATGATATATGCATGAGGGAATTTTTGTCACATAGGACGTGAAGCCTTGGCTGCAAAATTTTGACAAATGCTAGGACTGTCATGGAGAGGGCAATGGAACCGCATTTCAGTACTCTTGTCTGGAGAATCTCAGGGATAGCGAAGCCTGGTGGGCTGACAGCTATGGGGTCGCATAGAGTAGGACACGACTGAAGTGACTTAGCAGCATCAGTAGCAGGACTTTTAAGCATACCATGAGGTAACATAGTCTACTGAAATCATTTATGAGGCCCGATATGATTAGGAAAAGGGAGAGAGAAAGTTAGTCTCTCCTGGTCTTAAGGATGTAAAGGCATATTAAAACATCAATCTTGTGAATCAGTAATAATAATGTGCCAATTTTTTGAGGAAAAGTAATGGGATCTCTGGTTACAATGCAGCCCCAGATTGCAAAAAAGGATTATCATTTTTAAACTCTGTTAAGAGACACCATTTGTAATATTTCCTTTGTATAACAAAAATAGGAGAGTTTCAAAACGAGCAAGATTCTTCAATACGTTTCCATTTTAATTGTGTGTTCATAAGTTCTTTAGTAGCTTGTAATTATTTCTTTCATAAGGGGCCATTGCTTTGTCTAAATAGGCGCATAAATTTTCTCCATTATTTTAATAACTATTTTGTTTGTAAAATGAGCTGTGGCCCCTAGGAAAAATGTGGAATGTATATCTGATTTGCCATTGCATAATTAAGACGCTTCCTATGAGTTTAAGGGGTGCATCTATCACATAAAGTCTTAATGTTGTAGGTTGGCCTTTTGGCCTATCCTATGTGTAGATTTGAATATTTTGATAAATATATAGTAATTGGCTTGAGAAAGTCCTGCAATTTGGCAAGAGACCTTTTGTATAGGTCAGGATTTGGGCTAAAATACTTTCGAAATGATAATATTAGACCCATTGCTGAGGGGTCTAGAAAGTATTTTACCGTTAATTTTGATATTTATAGTTGGTCAGACATATTTAAATAACAATGATGTCCATAAGCATTGATTTTGATCTGTATTACCAAATCTGCCTCTCCCTACATTGGTAGAGGCGTAAATAGAAGTGTAAGGCAAATGAAGTAATTGAGAAATTTTGTCCCCCCTTTTGAATTGCCATAGAATCTGAGCTGACATCATAATTTGAATTTCTCCTTTATAATTGAATCAATTATTCCACGCCGAACAATAATTCCTTTAAAAGCCAAATTAGATCAGCCCTGTAAAAGCCTGAAGGTTTGTGGCGGCAGGGTCCAAAATTCCAGTAGGTACTCTAGAAGGGACTGCTTAAGGGTAAAGGAAAACATCATTTAGGGCTGGTATATTAATGGCAGCACTGCTGGACGTTGAGGGTTTTGAGGGAAGATAGAATTTTGCCCCTCTTTTTTGTTGCAGGGGACCTGGGAGGTCCCCTCTTTGGAGTTTCTTGGAATAGGTTTTCCTTCAATATCAAATTTAAATTTACTGTCTTTGGCCCAGTGCTTTCCTCTGTGGCACCAAGGGCAAATTTTTGGAAGCTTTTTATTAGCCTTCTTAGGGCAGTCCCTTTTCAAACGGGATTTATCTCCACATGTAAAGCACCCTTCATGTCTCTTTTTAAAAGGTTGTAGCATTGTTCAGCTAGTATTTGCATCTTTTAAGTTTTAGATCCTAGATTGTGACAAGCCTTTATATAATCAATAATAATCCTAGTCTGACAAATTGCAGCTATAGCACTTTGACATTTCTGATATGCATTCTCATAAGCAAGTAGTTTCTCTAGCTGTTTTTTTTTTTTTTTTTTTTCTCCGATTACAGTATGGGAAATAGCAGCTTCTAGTCTAGCTTAAAAATTAAGGTAACTTTTCATTAGGTTCCAACCAAGAGACATTTGGAGTTGCGACTGTTGGCAGAGGAGAAGCATTTGGAGCAGCCACGGAAGGGCTAGCAAAAAAATTTTGAGATATTTTGTATTGTTTTATTTGAGCCTTTTGTAAAGTTTAATCATTTAATTTATATGTATATAATATGTGTTTTGTCTGTTGCTGAATATTGGAAGGGCTAGAATATACATTGAAGTGGCAGAATGACAGCTTTAATAAGAGTGCATATAGGCTAGAGATCAACTGGAATAATTTTTCCTTCTTTGGCTGCTCATTTAACATCTTCTTTGACCCGAGGCAAATTCATAAGTCAAAACTGCATTTATCAGGAAACTAAGGATTATGTTCTACTACTGTTTGAAGGCAAGCCTCTATTCACTGGCGTGAAAACAGAAGTCCCTGAAATGTAAAGAAGTGGTGAGCAAAGTAGAAAAATAATGGGGCTGGCCAGTCTTTTTTAACCCATGCCTTAGTATTTACAGACCTCAATAGGTCCATGAGTCCATGAGTCACTCCACGCGATATACCACGTATACCAGTGTCCCTGTCCTTTGGCCACATGTGCTGGGGTCCATTAATGGACCGGAAGCTTGTGGTCCGGAGTTGGCGATCAGAAAGGAAAAGAGAGAAGGAGGCTGATATCCCTTGGTTTACACAGAGGACCAATATTGTCCTTGACACAGGGTTTGCAGAACTCACCAAGGTAACAGGCGCCCTCTCGAGGGGGTCTTAGAAGCCCGGGCAGAAATGTGAGCACGATGGCTCTCCACGCTCCAGAGAGTCAGCCCGAAAAAGATAGAGAGCGAGAAAAAAAGAGAGAGAGAGAGAGAGAAAAAAAAAACCCGGGGATCTAATCTCTAGTGGAGCAAAGGTGCTTTAATGATTTTTCTATGAGTATATACAGGCTGCAGTACAAGAAACTTCTTTCAGGAATGATAGAGTTCAGCAAACCAAACAAACTGTAACGGTTACCAAGGGAACAAGGAGTAATACTAGTCACAAGGGCAGGAGACAATCCATATCTCAAGAACGGGGAAGGGGGACTAAGCAGTTTTGTCTTAAAGAGTTGCTCTGCTGAACTTGGTGTTCCTCTGGACTTTGGACGGTGTTCTCGGGGATACTCTGTTGTTGTTTAAAGGAAGTCAAGCCACTTCTCGTGTTTGATGGGGAATTCGGGATGGCTCTGGAGCACATGCAGGGGAATCTGGACTCATCTCGAGGCAATTTGCCGAACACAGAGCCCTTTTTTTGTTGCTACGGTGACATCACGGACCCTCTAGACTTGTGACAGTGTTCTTGGGGACTCTCTGAAGTTCCATCCAGGGAATCCAGACTCCTTTCATGTTTGATGGGGAACACGGAATTGCTCTGCATGCAATGCAGGGGAATCGGGCCTCATCTGGCAGCGAGGGGGAAGTCTCGTGATCTTTTGTCGAGTTGCGGTGGGAACCTGGGGTATATTCTCGAGTTAGGACTTGGATGGCCCTTCAAAACTCGAGTTTGTTCAGCAAAGTCAAAGTCAGGACTCATGTCTAGTTGCGAGGGACACCTCGAGATTCTCATCGAGGCTTGGCAGGGCAATAGGGATGCCTCTTGAGGTGAGACTTGAGACCCAGTGTCCCGTTCAGCTCCCACAGTGATTGTCGGATTCCTATCAATATTTTTAGCGGAGTCAGGCTTGTTGTCCTTTTGACGCATTGAACTCCAAGTTCCTCTCGAATTTTCAAGGGGATGTGAGGCCTCCTGTCGAAATGACACGGGGAACTAGGGCTTTCTCTAAAGTCTCCACAGGGCATTCACACATCCCTTCATCTTGGGAGATGGAAGACTAGCCTGCATTCAAGTCACTGGAGGGAAATCAGGCCATATTTCGAGTCACGGCAACTCGGTGTTCATTCCACTTGAGGCAGCAAACTCAGGGTCCCTCTCACATACCTATAGCTAAGAGAGGCCTCCTGTTGAGGTGCTTGTGGAAAGTTGCATTGCTCTTGAGTCAAAATTAGGGAATCAGCTCTCTCATCTCGAGATGATTTGGTGTACCCGTCTTTTTCCTTGAGTTGGTGTGCTGAACTTCGTGTTCCTCTGGACTATATTTCACTTTTCTATAGCAACCATGAAATATCTTGTATGTTAGCATTGTACAGATCATTGAACATATTTATCAAATCATAATGTATTGTATATACATCCATTCCAGTACAAATATATATTTATATTCATTAACAGCTCAAAATCTCTTCAGCTCTTCTGCAAGAAAATCCCCTTAGAAGTGTAAGCCAATGTTCAGCAATTAATGCTTTAAAATCCTAATTCATTTCGAAATGACCCAGCCATTCAACAAACTTCTACTACTTAGTTCAGCACAACTCCACAACCTAAGTCACTCTAATTCCAAGAGACCACTCCAGATAATAGAGAATAGATCATTTTAGCAAAAATACAATTTTTTAATAGAGCTTATCTAAAAGTATTCATATATATATATATATATATATATATATATATATATATATAAAAATTACCTTTTGTTTGACAATCGTATCTTACCCCAAATCAAGGCATAAAAAAAGTATTATATAATGTTGATGACTCAAGACATATCCCTACTAGATTAACAAATAATTATATTGAAATTACTTTCACAATTTAATAAACATTTTACCCAACTTTGAACACCCTTCAGTTCATGTAAAGCTGAATCCAAATAGAGCCCATTAATTCCAAACTATCTAAAAACGAAAACATACATTGAGACATAGATAATTTTAGATACATAGACATAGTTCCCCTTATGAAATTTAAAATATCTTTTTGTTTATTTATTTATTTTGGGCTCCACCAATTTGCTCATTGCTGGAGTCCTAGATACAGTGGGATGCATATGCCAAGGACATGATAAGAGTTAACTTAAGGTTTTTTCTTAGGCCTACTTTTATTTCAAAGGCAGAACTGGAATTCCGAAAAATATATATATATATATATATATATATATATATATATATATATATATTTTAACAAGTTAACCTATCCTTTACTACACGTGAATCAAGTACCGGTTTTGCAATTTCAATAAAGATTTTATTTTCCTCAGTTTTCACTGGAGTCTAAAGTATATGATAGCCATTCAGTGTCAAAAATAAACTTTCTCAGTTTTGTTGCTATTGTGTATTATTAATGATATATGCATGAGGGAATTTTTGTCACATAGGACGTGAAGCCTTGGCTGCAAAATTTTGACAAATGCTAGGACTGTCATGGAGAGGGCAATGGAACCGCATTTCAGTACTCTTGTCTGGAGAATCTCAGGGATAGCGAAGCCTGGTGGGCTGACAGCTATGGGGTCGCATAGAGTAGGACACGACTGAAGTGACTTAGCAGCATCAGTAGCAGGACTTTTAAGCATACCATGAGGTAACATAGTCTACTGAAATCATTTATGAGGCCCGATATGATTAGGAAAAGGGAGAGAGAAAGTTAGTCTCTCCTGGTCTTAAGGATGTAAAGGCATATTAAAACATCAATCTTGTGAATCAGTAATAATAATGTGCCAAATTTTGAGGAAAAGTAATGGGATCTCTGGTTACAATGCAGCCCCAGATTGCAAAAAAGGATTATCATTTTTAAACTCTGTTAAGAGACACCATTTGTAATATTTCCTTTGTATAACAAAAATAGGAGAGTTTCAAAACGAGCAAGATTCTTCAATACGTTTCCATTTTAATTGTGTGTTCATAAGTTCTTTAGTAGCTTGTAATTATTTCTTTCATAAGGGGCCATTGCTTTGTCTAAATAGGCGCATAAATTTTCTCCATTATTTTAATAACTATTTTGTTTGTAAAATGAGCTGTGGCCCCTAGGAAAAATGTGGAATGTATATCTGATTTGCCATTGCATAATTAAGACGCTTCCTATGAGTTTAAGGGGTGCATCTATCACATAAAGTCTTAATGTTGTAGGTTGGCCTTTTGGCCTATCCTATGTGTAGATTTGAATATTTTGATAAATATATAGTAATTGGCTTGAGAAAGTCCTGCAATTTTGCAAGAGACCTTTTGTATAGGTCAGGATTTGGGCTAAAATACTTTCGAAATGATAATATTAGACCCATTGCTGAGGGGTCTAGAAAGTATTTTACCGTTAATTTTGATATTTATAGTTGGTCAGACATATTTAAATAACAATGATGTCCATAAGCATTGATTTTGATCTGTATTACCAAATCTGCCTCTCCCTACATTGGTAGAGGCGTAAATAGAAGTGTAAGGCAAATGAAGTAATTGAGAAATTTTGTCCCCCCTTTTGAATTGCCATAGAATCTGAGCTGACATCATAATTTGAATTTCTCCTTTATAATTGAATCAATTATTCCACGCCGAACAATAATTCCTTTAAAAGCCAAATTAGATCAGCCCTGTAAAAGCCTGAAGGTTTGTGGCGGCAGGGTCCAAAATTCCAGTAGGTACTCTAGAAGGGACTGCTTAAGGGTAAAGGAAAACATCATTTAGGGCTGGTATATTAATGGCAGCACTGCTGGACGTTGAGGGTTTGAGGGAAAAGATAGAATTTGCCCCTCTTTTTTGTTGCAGGGGACCTGGGAGGTCCCTTTTGGAGTTTCTTGGAATAGGTTTTCCTTCAATATCAAATTTAAATTTACTGTCTTTGGCCCAGTGCTTTCCTCTGTGGCACCAAGGGCAAATTTTTGGAAGCTTTTTATTAGCCTTCTTAGGGCAGTCCCTTTTCAAACGGGATTTATCTCCACATGTAAAGCACCCTTCATGTCTCTTTTTAAAAGGTTGTAGCATTGTTCAGCTAGTATTTGCATCTTTTAAGTTTTAGATCCTAGATTGTGACAAGCCTTTATATAATCAATAATAATCCTAGTCTGACAAATTGCAGCTATAGCACTTTGACATTTCTGATATGCATTCTCATAAGCAAGTAGTTTCTCTAGCTGTTTTTTTTTTTTTCTTCTCCGATTACAGTATGGGAAATAGCAGCTTCTAGTCTAGCTTAAAAATTAAGGTAACTTTTCATTAGGTCCAACCAAGAGACATTTGGAGTTGCGACTGTTGGCAGAGGAGAAGCATTTGGAGCAGCCACGGAAGGGCTAGCAAAAAAATTTTGAGATATTTTGTATTGTTTTATTTGAGCCTTTTGTAAAGTTTAATCATTTAATTTATATGTATATAATATGTGTTTTGTCTGTTGCTGAATATTGGAAGGGCTAGAATATACATTGAAGTGGCAGAATGACAGCTTTAATAAGAGCATATAGGCTAGAGATCAACTGGAATAATTTTTTTTTCCTTCTTTGGCTGCTCATTTAACATCTTCTTTGACCCGAGGCAAATTCATAAGTCAAAACTGCATTTATCAGGAAACTAAGGATTATGTTCTACTACTGTTTGAAGGCAAGCCTCTATTCACTGGCGTGAAAACAGAAGTCCCTGAAATGTAAAGAAGTGGTGAGCAAAGTAGAAAAATAATGGGGCTGGCCAGTCTTTTAACCCATGCCTTAGTATTTACAGACCTCAATAGGGCATGAGTCACTCCACGCGATATACCACGTATACCAGTGTCCCTGTCCTTTGGCCACATGTGCTGGGGTCCATTAATGGACCGGAAGCTTGTGGTCCGGAGTTGGCGATCAGAAAGGAAAAGAGAGAAGGAGGCTGATATCCCTTGGTTTACACAGAGGACCAATATTGTCCTTGACACAGGGTTTGCAGAACTCACCAAGGTAACAGGCGCCCTCTCGAGGGGGTCTTAGAAGCCCGGGCAGAAATGTGAGCACGATGGCTCTCCACGCTCCAGAGAGTCAGCCCGAAAAAAGATAGAGAGCGAGAAAAAGAGAGAGAGAGAGAAAAAAAAACCCGGGGATCTAATCTCTAGTGGAGCAAAGGTGCTTTAATGATTTTTCTATGAGTATATACAGGCTGCAGTACAAGAAACTTCTTTCAGGAATGATAGAGTTCAGCAAACCAAACAAACTGTAACGGTTACCAAGGGAACAAGGAGTAATACTAGTCACAAGGGCAGGAGACATCCATATCTCAAGAACGGGGAAGGGGGACTAAGCAGTTTTGTCTTAAAGAGTTGCTCTGCTGAACTTGGTGTTCCTCTGGACTTTGGACGGTGTTCTCGGGGATACTCTGTTGTTGTTTAAAGGAAGTCAAGCCACTTCTCGTGTTTGATGGGGAATTCGGGATGGCTCTGGAGCACATGCAGGGGAATCTGGACTCATCTCGAGGCAATTTGCCGAACACAGAGCCCTTTTTTTTGCTACGGTGACATCACGGACCCTCTAGACTTGTGACAGTGTTCTTGGGGACTCTCTGAAGTTCCATCCAGGGAATCCAGACTCCTTTCATGTTTGATGGGGAACACGGAATTGCTCTGCATGCAATGCAGGGGAATCGGGCCTCATCTGGCAGCGAGGGGGAAGTCTCGTGATCTTTTGTCGAGTTGCGGTGGGAACCTGGGGTATATTCTCGAGTTAGGACTTGGATGGCCCTTCAAAACTCGAGTTTGTTCAGCAAAAAGTCAGGACTCATGTCTAGTTGCGAGGGACACCTCGAGATTCTCATCGAGGCTTGGCAGGGCAATAGGGATGCCTCTTGAGGTGAGACTTGAGACCCAGTGTCCCGTTCAGCTCCCACAGTGATTGTCGGATTCCTATCAATATTTAAGCGGAGTCAGGCTTGTTGTCCTTTTGACGCATTGAACTCCAAGTTCCTCTCGAATTTTCAAGGGGATGTGAGGCCTCCTGTCGAAATGACACGGGGAACTAGGGCTTTCTCTAAAGTCTCCACAGGGCATTCACACATCCCTTCATCTTGGGAGATGGAAGACTAGCCTGCATTCAAGTCACTGGAGGGAAATCAGGCCATATTTCGAGTCACGGCAACTCGGTGTTCATTCCACTTGAGGCAGCAAACTCAGGGTCCCTCTCACATACCTATAGCTAAGAGAGGCCTCCTGTTGAGGTGCTTGTGGAAAGTTGCATTGCTCTTGAGTCAAAATTAGGGAATCAGCTCTCATCTCGAGATGATTTGGTGTACCCGTATCTTTCCTTGAGTTGGTGTGCTGAACTTCGTGTTCCTCTGGACTATATTTCACTTTTCTATAGCAACCATGAAATATCTTGTATGTTAGCATTGTACAGATCATTGAACATATTTATCAAATCATAATGTATTGTATATACATCCATTCCAGTACAAATATATATTTATATTCATTAACAGCTCAAAATCTCTTCAGCTCTTCTGCAAGAAAATCCCCTTAGAAGTGTAAGCCAATGTTCAGCAATTAATGCTTTAAAATCCTAATTCATTTCGAAATGACCCAGCCATTCAACAAACTTCTACTACTTAGTTCAGCACAACTCCACAACCTAAGTCACTCTAATTCCAAGAGACCACTCCAGATAATAGAGAATAGATCATTTTAGCAAAAATACAATTTTTTTAATAGAGCTTATCTAAAAGTATTCATATATATATATATATATATATATATATATATATAAAAAAGATTACCTTTTGTTTGACAATCGTATCTTACCCCAAATCAAGGCATAAAAAAAGTATTATATAATGTTGATGACTCAAGACATATCCCTACTAGATTAACAAATAATTATATTGAAATTACTTTCACAATTTAATAAACATTTTACCCAACTTTGAACACCCTTCAGTTCATGTAAAGCTGAATCCAAATAGAGCCCATTAATTCCAAACTATCTAAAAACGAAAACATACATTGAGACATAGATAATTTTAGATACATAGACATAGTTCCCCTTATGAAATTTAAAATATCTTTTTGTTTATTTATTTATTTTGGGCTCCACCAATTTGCTCATTGCTGGAGTCCTAGATACAGTGGGATGCATATGCCAAGGACATGATAAGAGTTAACTTAAGGTTTTTTCTTAGGCCTACTTTTATTTCAAAGGCAGAACTGGAATTCCGAAAAAAAAATATATATATATATATATATATATATATATTTTAACAAGTTAACCTATCCTTTACTACACGTGAATCAAGTACCGGTTTTGCAATTTCAATAAAGATTTTATTTTCCTCAGTTTTCACTGGAGTCTAAAGTATATGATAGCCATTCAGTGTCAAAAATAAACTTTCTCAGTTTTGTTGCTATTGTGTATTATTAATTATGATATATGCATGAGGGAATTTTTGTCACATAGGACGTGAAGCCTTGGCTGCAAATTTTGACAAATGCTAGGACTGTCATGGAGAGGGCAATGGAACCGCATTTCAGTACTCTTGTCTGGAGAATCTCAGGGATAGCGAAGCCTGGTGGGCTGACAGCTATGGGGTCGCATAGAGTAGGACACGACTGAAGTGACTTAGCAGCATCAGTAGCAGGACTTTTAAGCATACCATGAGGTAACATAGTCTACTGAAATCATTTATGAGGCCCGATATGATTAGGAAAAGGGAGAGAGAAAGTTAGTCTCTCCTGGTCTTAAGGATGTAAAGGCATATTAAAACATCAATCTTGTGAATCAGTAATAATAATGTGCCCAATTTTTGAGGAAAAGTAATGGGATCTCTGGTTACAATGCAGCCCCAGATTGCAAAAAAGGATTATCATTTTTAAACTCTGTTAAGAGACACCATTTGTAATATTTCCTTTGTATAACAAAAATAGGAGAGTTTCAAAACGAGCAAGATTCTTCAATACGTTTCCATTTTAATTGTGTGTTCATAAGTTCTTTAGTAGCTTGTAATTATTTCTTTCATAAGGGGCCATTGCTTTGTCTAAATAGGCGCATAAATTTTCTCCATTATTTTAATAACTATTTTGTTTGTAAAATGAGCTGTGGCCCCTAGGAAAAATGTGGAATGTATATCTGATTTGCCATTGCATAAGACGCTTTCCTATGAGTTTAAGGGGTGCATCTATCACATAAAGTCTTAATGTTGTAGGTTGGCCTTTTGGCCTATCCTATGTGTAGATTTGAATATTTTGATAAATATATAGTAATTGGCTTGAGAAAGTCCTGCAATTTGGCAAGAGACCTTTTGTATAGGTCAGGATTTGGGCTAAAATACTTTCGAAATGATAATATTAGACCCATTGCTGAGGGGTCTAGAAAGTATTTTACCGTTAATTTTGATATTTATAGTTGGTCAGACATATTTAAATAACAATGATGTCCATAAGCATTGATTTTGATCTGTATTACCAAATCTGCCTCTCCCTACATTGGTAGAGGCGTAAATAGAAGTGTAAGGCAAATGAAGTAATTGAGAAATTTTTTTCCCCCGTGAATTGCAGGAAATGAGAAGCTAAAAATTAGATATTTTTTTTCTTATTTTCTTTAAATTATTTACGTTAATATAACAAGATATTAATGATAAGTTTTCCAGCAAACGTAAAGAAAGAAAAAATTGGGATTTTCCCATTAAAATAATGACAGAACACCTACATCCTTCTTTACAGTCCATAAGTGGACGAGTGGGTGAAAGGAGTGAGGCTGGTTTTGGACAAAACAGGCGATCCAATACGCCCTTGTGGGCAGAAGGAAGCACGGAAAGGAAAAGGAGAAAGCACCGGCCCAAAAGGGGTGTTAAAACCGAGACATCTTAAGAAAAAAATATTAGAACAGGATAATCTAGGGAACACAATAGGGAGGACAATTTTAAAGTGTCATCTCTGGTTGGAACTTTTGTTAAAGAAGTCCCTTGTAAGGGTCGGGGCTTGGGATGTCTTAGGATTGCCACCCTTTTTTTTGGTGCTGGACCTCTATTGAATTCTACTTTGGCCTACCTTTTGAGACGAGTTTGGGACGCCGGACGGGCTCTTTTGCGTTGTGTTTGGATTGGTATGGGGCAACCGTTTTTAATCGATTTTGCAGGGACCTTTCGAGGGGAGGCATGCTCTGGAGTACCTCGTCAGCCCAGTTCATTTAAGAGGATGTTGTATGACCTTATCCCAGATTGGGTGCTTTGAGACGGCCCTTTCCCATTCCATTAAGGAGCTCTTAAGACTAATGCATTTTTCCAGCATTATCCTTGAGGCAGAAACAGGTCACTACAATAACCTTACTTGTGGAATTTCCTTACAATGGTCTCTATCAGAGATTGGTGTCCTTTGGGTGTTTCCTGTAACTTTAACTGATTTATTTTTAATGAATTCACTATATTTATTCCCATCCTAATTTATTATTAAATTCACTTAATCTAAAAACCTTTAAAATTAATTAATTACTATTCCATAAAACTTATACATTCAGCAAATAATAATCATTAATTAAAGCTCAAAAATTATTAAAATTAAATATCAATTAAAATGTATAATAATAATTAAAAATACTTTTTTTAACTTTTCCCAATCAATAAAAATATAAATATATAAATACATTAAATATAAATTAAATAAATTTAAATACTAAACCTTACCCTATTTAACAAATAAACTATTAAAATAAAAACTTTCATGAAAATTTATAAATATCCATAATAAAATTTTTTAATTATATGACAATTCTGATTAATAATTGATTAATTATATTATTTTGCTTTACAATATTCAAAATATATATTTTAACTATCTTTTAAATAATTGTCAATAATTTATTTTCTTGGTTCTTTTAGAATTCCAAAAAAAATTTATTTTTTATGTTTTAATTAAGTATTAGTATTTGATGTTTGAATTTATCTAATGTTGAGGAATGCCATTTTTACATTGAGCTGGTACAAGGATATAGGAGACTCTGAGTGACTACTTGGCTTAACAGGTACGATAATAAGAGCCTTAGAAGGAAGAGAATTTCTTGGATGTAAGCTAAACTTGAAATAAGGAATTGAGAAATATGGCTTGTCAGCAACCCATGAAAGATTATTATTAAGAAATTGATTTTTATAAAATTTCAAAAAAAATTATCATTTATTTAATTATATTTTATATAATTTTTAAACTGTTAAAGGTTAATTCTTTTTAATAATATTTTGGATGCTGAAATGTGCTAATTTTGCTTTAATAATTTTTAAGGGGCTTAAATAAATTTTTATTGCTTCTATCTTGTATTGATATGAAAAATTTGAATGATTTGCATTTTGTTTAATTTGGGAATATTAATGTATTCCTTGGCAGATTTTAATTGATTTGATAGAATATTAAAATGATTTCAACCATTGATTTATATTCCTCGATTTCTTGAAGTAATAGAGGAGCAAAATATTGTTTTCCATTTTATTCCATAATCTAGTGCATCAATTAATTTTAAAATAATGAAATTTCCCCCATTAAATTAAAGAAAAGATAATGAAATTTTGTTTGTGGAACAAATTACGTACTTAAAAATTTCCTTAAGAAATTTTGGCCAAATTATCCTGTGGACGAAGTGAGGAAAAATATTTTCTTTTGCAGGGACTGGCCCTTTGAGTTTGAGAAAAAAATTTATTTTTTTGGCATGTCCTGTGCCCTGGTATTTGGAAGTTTATTCCATCTTGTTAGCCTTAGAACTTTATGTCCCAAGGCTTTTTAAATTGTAATTTATAAGTATTTCCTTTTATTTTCCTAATGCAAGCTTAAATAAATAATATCTAGCAAATAAGACTTTTCATTTTACACCAAAGATTATTTGCGTTTGGTTTTTGTTACAGTTGATATACACTTTAGACTTTTATAATTTATAATTTTATTGTCACTAAAGAATTGGTTTTATTTCTGCTGGGAATTTGGGGCAGAGGCTAGCAAAAATTTTGGTATTTTTGATTGATTGGCATTTTAATAAATTTAATTATAATGTATAAATTTGTTATCATTGAATTAAGTAAAATGAATTGACTAATAAGCATAATATAAGGTTTTTGCATATTTTACATTAATATTGTGACATAATTTAATAATGCTTTTATACTAGGATATTTCACAATTTTAAAACCCTTTAACGCTAAACGAATACCGAATAATATGGACTAAGAGATATTGCCGGCTTTTACCGGAGATTTCCGAAATGAAGTCCACGTGAACAGATATTTCCTGACCTGGCTTGTACATAATGGTGGGTGCCTGAGTCGATCAAGGAAAGAGTAAGGGCAGATCCAGGGCATAATAATGTCCGACAAGGCAGAACCGGGATCAGGGGGAAAGGGGGTTGACCTGTAAAAGCTCATGCTCCAGATCACAGAAGAAGATAGCAAAAAGGTGGACCAACAAAAGGGACTAATCTAGCTAGAGCCCAATAATAGCAGAGGAACTGGGAAAAAAATTCCCGGAAAGTTGAAAAAAAGTTTAGGGAAAAGGTCAGCAAAATTTTAAGTGGAAGCAAAGGAACTACAGGAATAATTGACTTACGGTCGGAATTTTGGTTAGGGAAGACAAAGAAGGTAAGGGATCTTAGTGTTGATCCTGACTGTGATTCGTTGGGTTGGCACTTCTGTTTGTTGATGGGTCTGGGACTTTGGGGTTCGGACTGCGGAATTTCATCGAAAGGATGCCTATGATGGGGATTGCACGTTGGGCCCGATTCTGCAGGGGGGGCCTTTTCTGAGTGATGGACCTTATCAGTCGGATGCCTAATTGGACATTGGGCCTTGGGCAGGGAACCGGGTTTCGAGTTGGTGGGAGGATCCTTTCCATTAGGAATGGACTGTCCTCAGTTTAGCAAGTATCTGTTTGCGATTAAAAAGGGGTTGCCCTTTGGAGAACTGCCTCGTAAGGAGGGCGTTATCGTAAGGTTTCTTAATTAATAACTCCTCCTTCAAGTGGAGGAAGGGCCCTCGATCCGGAGGTCTTCCTTGACAGAAAAGGGTTCCTCCAATCCTAGCTAGGGGCCTCCTTTTTGGAAGTGCATTTGTCAAATGGGTATCACTAGTAATTAGGCCCTCTTCCTTGTTGGTGTGCTACTGTTCTTTTTTTAATTTTATAAAAATTAGTATGTAGAAATGATTTTGAAATTACATCAATATTTTGTATTCTCCTTCTAAATATGTATTTTTATTTCATCACTTATTTCAGAAATCTAAATAAATCATTATAAATCAATATGTATAAACCATCCATCAAAATCTATATATTCAAACTCCCAACAATCCTAATTCAAGAATCCAAATAAAGTATACTTAAAATAAATATCATTTAAAATTCAATTATAATATATTATTAAAATATTCATTTAAATATATATCCAAATAATCATTTAGAAAATTATTTACTACATAAAATAAAAATTTATATTAATATATATATATACAAAATATACCATTTTTACAATTTACCAAACCCATTAAAAAATTATAAATTAACAGATATCCTATTAATAAAATATTATAATGAAATTACTTTCAAATAATAAATTTAAAACTTTGAAACTTCATTATTAAATATCAAATAGCCTTATTAACTATTAAAATATATTAAATATAATTATTAGGCAGATTTCATAATTAAATTATTTTTTAGATTATTTTAGCCACCAATTATTTGTAATATTATTTACAAGTAATATTTTATAATTACATTACTCTTAGCAATTCATTATTTATCATGAACATAAATATTTTATAAATATTAAAAATTAACTTCTCATTTTGATTAATTTGAATTTGAAAAAATTTTTTTTGTAGTTCTGTTCTATAATGGATTTGTAAAATAACTTTAGTTTTGTTGCATGTTTAAATTTTGGGAATTTGTCCAAGGGAACCTGGGAAAATCTAGAGACTTTGGGGCCAGGGAAGCATTGATTGTTGGACAATAGTGGAAAGAGGAGGACTTACGGTAAGATGGATAAAATATACTGATAAGAAGAGTGAATATAAAGGTATAGATTAGTTTAATTAGTGATGCAAAAATTTCTTTTAATTAATGCATTTTTTAATTTGGATAATAATTTACTAGTAAATATTTTTAATTTTCAATTTTAATAATTATATTTAAAAGGAAATTCAAATTCATATTTTTTTAATTTTAAATAAAATTTTTTAAAATTGTTTAAAGTATGCTTTATTCCTTTATTTAAATATTTTTTTTAAAATGAGGAATGATTATTAATTTGTTTCTTCTAAAAAGGGCATTAAAATAAGTTCTTTTTTGTTGAATTTTGTTTTTGTTTAATGATTTAATAATAAATTGCTTATTGCTAGAATTTTGCAGATATTTTAGGTAAGGTGGACAAAACTTGAATGATATTTTAACATGTGTTAATATTTACGAATTTTTATAAATATTTAAAATGTAAATAAATTTGAATTTTCCATTTTCATATTTTGAGGCATAATTGAATATTAAATAGTTAGAATTTTGTCCCTATTATTTCAATGAATTAATACATAAATTTAATTTTTAATTAACATTTTAACAAACAATGATCTTAAAATTTAAATACCTATACAATTTTGTCATAAACTTAGGAATTAGGGGGAAATGTTGCATTATTGAAAATTGATCACTTGATTTTTTAGGGAAAGATAATAAAAACTTAAACCAATTGTGGCCCTGTGACCTTTTGGAGGTTTATTTATAACTTTTTAGTTTTTAAGGTTTCCTTGCAGACTTTATTTAAAAGGACATTTTTTTAAGTTTTGCTTAAGCTCCTTTTTTAAAATCCCTTTTATCAATTTTTTTTGCAATTAATTTTTTAATTTGGTAATTTTAGTTTATTTTTGAGTTTTTCAATTCACATTAAACTATTTCTTATAAATTTAGCATTGTGCTTTTTTATTTAGTTTTATTTTTTTAAAATTGTTTATAAAAAAGTAAGCTTAATTAAGTAATTTTTATGATAATTGAGCATTTTCTTTTGGGTGGTAGAAATTAGGTTAATTTTTTAAATATTTATTAGTTATTTAATTATTTAAATTGTATTTTTTGTATATGAATAATTTTTTTGGGTTTGGAATGGAAAAAATATTTAAGTAAAGGTTGAATAAATTTTTAGGCTTTTTAATTTTTTTTTTTTATTAACACTATTCTAATTAAAGGAAAATTTAAGAAAAGGCATTACGAAAAATTTTATTTTTTTAAAATAAACTATTAGGAAAAAACATGAACATTAAAGGGAAATTAAAAAAAGGGGCCAGTCTTTACCCTATTGTTTACAATTAAGGGAGACCCAAAAAGACCGTTTCCTTTGCAAGTGTGAGGCAAATGGGTGGTGTCCGGGGTTTTAAAAGGAAAAGGGAAGCCGGGCCTCCCGTCCAAAAAGGACATTCGTCGTTGGAGGGAAAAAAAGAGGGGTTTGGGCGTAAGGGGAAAATGATTGGGAAAGCGCGAAAAACAGGACGAAAAGGAGAAAAGGGGAAAGTTCAGGAAGGGGAAATAAGGGAGGGAAATTCGAAAAAAGGAGGGATTAACGTTTAAAAAATTCAAAAATCTGGGAAAAGGTAGAGGAAAGGTTAAATTTTCTACAGAACCCTTTTAAAAAGGATTGGATTAGAATTTCAAGGGGGGTAATTTGGGGATGGGATTTTTTGGTTAGATCCCTAATGGGTGGGCGGTTGGGTTGGGCTTAAGGGAATTGCCCCGGCTTTGTTGGTTGCTTTTTTTGGGGTTGCCCTTTCCATTTGAGCTTTGTGCCTGGGTGCAGTTCAGGCCATTGGCTTAAACCTGGGACCCGAATTTTTGGGGGGATTTGCTTATTTGGGGGGGGTTCACATGGAATTTGGTTAGTAGAGGGAAAATTTCATGCCTTAAAAGAGCTTGGGTTTTTGCATTTAAGTTTGGGCCAACGATATTTGGTTTAATTGGGACCCCGTCAATTAAACAGGTGTTCTCCCTTTGTATTCCCCAATTCCTCTTTGGGAAATGTCTTATTTTAAGGGCGCCTTCCATCGGAAAATTCGTTTCTAAATTACGGGTCATTCCTTTATTGAAAGTACCTGATTTCAGGGTTTACCCTTGAAAAAGGGAAACCTTTAAATCATTAGGAATCCTTTCCTTAGATGGGGGGGGGAAAAATTTCTCAGAATTTTAATCAGTTTTGAGTTTTTAATTTGTTACCGTATCATTTAGTTGTTAAACATTTTCTTTAAATTTTTTTTTAACCATAAATCTTTATCTGTTAATCATTAACATTATATTTTATAATTATTTTCTACTAAATTTATAATTAATCTTTAATTATTTCTGCAACAATCCATTAAATGAAAATTTAAAATTTTAACTATAAAAAACTTTAAATTAGCATAACAATTAATAGCTTTAAAATCCATAATTAAGCAATTCAACAAAATAAACTTTTAAATAATCATTTTAACAAAACAATAAAATTTATATTTTAAAAATTCAATATTTAATTTAAATATCATATATAATAAAAAATTATTTTAAATTACCCAAATATTAAAACTATTAAAATTTTTAATGTCAAACATATCCTATTAATTAACAAAAAATTAAAACACATTTAAAAATTTTACCAAATTTTAACCCTTAAATTCATTAAACTAATCAAAACCTTACCTTCATAATTAAATAATAAATTTAATTAAATAATTAATTATTCCTTTAAAATTAAATATTTTTTTAATTAATTGGCAATTTTTTAATTTAAAAATTAATTTTTATTTAAAAGGATGCTAAATTAAAAAAATTTAATTTAATTTTTTTATTATATATTAAATTCATAATAATTTTAATTAATAATATTTTTCAAATTAAAATTTTAATTAAAAGTTACTTTTTTAAAAATTTCTTCGATAATATTAATTTGATCATATTAAAATTCAGTATTTTTAAAATGGAAAAATTTTAAATTTTTGTCTAAGGAAAAGGAAGGGGAAATTGTGAACCCATAAATTTGGGAGGGGGAAATAATTTTGGACCTTGGAAACTGATGGGAAATGGTTTTATAAGACTAGGTTAAGAAGGAAAAAAATTTATAGCTCAAGGTTTGTAAGAAGGAAGATTTCTAACTTAAAAGGCTTAGAAAAGGAAATAGATAATATCCTGGTTTTAAAAAATGTAATTATTAAAAATGATAAAAATTGCAATTTAAAAAATTGTTAAAATTTAATTGAAAATTATATTTAATACTTTGTTAAAAATTTATAATATTTTTTATAAGTAAGATAATTCAAAGGAATTTTCAATCATATTTTTTAAATCATTTGTTTCTTATTAAAATTTTTTTTTAAAAGCTTCTAATTAATTTAATTTACTTTTTTGAAATAGTTAGTTGGGAAATTTTAATTAAGTATTGTTTAATATGCATTTCTTAATTTTTATTTTAAGTAAAATTAAAAATTTGAATTTGTATTTTGCAATATTAAGATTTGATATTTAAGATTGTAGATATTTATAAAGGGGTAATTGAATTTGTATATTTTTTAGTATGGTCGGACATATTTAAATAACAATGATGTCCATAAGCATTGTTTTTTGATCTGTATTATACCAAATTCTGCCTCTCCCTACATTGGTAGAGGCGTAAATAGAAGTGTAAGGCAAAGTGAAGTAATTGAGAAATTTTGTCCCCCCTTTTGAATTGCCATAGAATCTGAGCTGACATCATAATTTGAATTTCTCCCTTTATAATTTGAATCAATTATTCCACGCGAACAATAATTCCATTTAAAAGCCAAATTAGATCAGCCCTGTAAAAGCCTGAAGGTTTGTGGCGGTAGCAGGTCCAAAAACATCTCAGTAGGGTACTCTAGAAGGGACTGCTTAAGGGTAAAGGAAAAAATCATTTAGTAGCTGGAAATATATCAAATTGCAGCACAGCTGGACGTTGAGGGTTTGAGATCGGAAAAGAAGAATTTGCCCTCTTCATTTGTTGCTGATGGTACTGGGAGGTCCCCACCGTCTTTGGAGTTTCTTTTCTTAGAATAGGTTTTTTTTCTAATATCAAATTAAATTTACTGTCTTTGGCCCAGTGCTTTCCTCTGTGGCACCAAGGGCTAAATTTTGGAAGCTTTTTATTAGCCATTCTTAGGGCAGTCCCCTTTTCAAACGGTATTTATCTCCACATGTAAAGCACTCCTTCATGTCTCTTTTTAAAAGGTTGTAGCATTGTTTTCAGCTAGTATTTGCATCTTTTAAGTTTTAGATCCTAGATTGTGACAAGCCTTTATATAATCAATAATAATCCTAGTCTGACAAAATTGCAGCTATAGCACTTTGACATTTCTGATATGCATTCTCATAAGCAAGTAGTTTCTCTAGCTGTTTTTTTTGGTTTCTTCTCCGATTACAGTATGGGAAATAGCAGCTTCTAGTCTAGCTTAAAAAAAAATTAAGGTAACTTTTCATTAGGTTCCAACCAAGAGACATTTGGAGTTGTCGACTGTTTGGCAGAGGAGAATGCAATTTGGAGCAGCCACGGAAGGGCTAGCAAAAAAATTTTGAGATATTTTTGTATTGTTTTAAATTGAGCCTTTTGTAAAGTTTAATAATCATTTAATTTATATGTATATATTGTATTATGTGTTTTTGTGTCTGTTGCTGAATATTGGAAGGGCTAGAATATACATTGAAATAGGCAGAATGACAGCTTAATAAGAGCACATATAGGCTAGAGATCAACTGGAATAATTTTTCCTTCTTTGGCTGCTCATTTAACATTTTCTTTGACCCGAGGCAAATTTCATAAGTCAAAACTGCATTTATCAGGAAACTAAGGATTATGTTCTACTACTGTTTGAAGGCAAGCCTCTATTCACTGGCGTGAAAACAGAAGTCCCTGAAATGTAAAGAAGTGGTGAGCAAAGTAGAAAAATAATGCGGCTGGCCAGTCTTTTTAACCCATGCCTTAGTATTTACAAAGACCTCACTAGGTCCATGAGTCACTCCACGCGATATACCACGTATACCAGTGTCCCTGTCCTTTGCCACATGTGCTGGGGTCCATTAATGGACCGGAAAGCTTGTGGTCAGGAGTTTGCGATCAGAAAGGAAAAAGAGAGAAGGAGGCTGATATCCCTTGGTTTACACAGAGGACCAATATTGTCCTTGACACAGGGTTTGCAGAACTCACCAAGGTAACAGACTGCCCTCTCTAGGGCGCTCTTAGAAGCCTGGGCAAAAATGTGAGCACGATGGCTCTCCACACTCCAGAGAGCCAGCCCAAAAAGATAGAGAGCGAGAAAAAGAGAGAGACAGACAAAAAAAGACCCGGGGACCTAATCTCTAATGGAGCAAAGGTGCTTTAATGATTTTTCTATGAGTATATACAGGCTGCAGTGCAAGAAACTTCTTTTACGGGAATGATAGAGTTTCAGCAAACCAAACAAACTGTAACGGTTATACAAAGGGAACAAGGAGTAATACTAGTCACAAGGTCAGGAGACAATCCATAATCTCAAAAACGGGGGGGGGGGAAGGGGGACTAAGCAGTTTTGTCTTAAAGAGTTGCTCTTGCTGAACTTGGTAATTCCTCTGGACTTTGGACGGTGTTCTCGGGGATACCCCTGTTGTTGTTTATAGGAAGTCAAACCACTTCTCGTGTTTGATGGGGAATTTGGGATGGCTCTGGAGTACATTCAGGGGAATCTGCACTCATCTCGAGGCAATTTGCCGAACACAGAGCCCTTTCTTGTTGCTACGGTGACATCAGGGTCCCTCTAGACTTGTGACAGTGTTTCTTGGGGACTCTCTGAAGTTCCATCCAGGGAATCCAGACTCCTTTCATGTTTGATGGGGAACACGGAATTGCTCTGCATGCAATGCAGGGAAATCGGGCCTCATCTGGCAAGCGAGGGGAAGTCTCGTGTTCTTTTGTCGAGTTGCGGTGGGAACCTGGGGTATATTCTTCGAGTTAGGACTTGGATGGCCCTTCAAAACTCGAGTTTGTTCAGCAAAAGTCAGGACTCATGTCTAGTTGCGAGGGACACCTCGAGATTCTCATCGAGGCTTGGCAGGGCAATAGGGATGCCTCTTTAGGTGAGACTTGAGACCCAGTGTCCCGTTCAGCTCCCACAGTGATTGTCAGATTCCTATCAATTTTTAAGCGGAGTCAGTCTTGTTGTCCTTTTGATGCATTGAACTCCAAGTTCCTCTCGAATTTTCAAGGGGATGTGAGGCCTCCTGTCGAAATAACACAGGGAACTAGGGCTTTCTCTAAAGTCTCCACAGGGCATTCACACATCCCTTCATCTTGGGAGATGAAAGACTAGCCTGCATTCAAGTCACTGGAGGGAAATCCAGCGATATTTCGAGTCACCGCAAATCAGTGTTCATTCCACTTGAGGCAGCAAACTCAGGGTCCCTCTCACATACCTATGGCTAAGAGAGGCCTCCTGTTGAGGTGCTTGTGGAAAGTTGCATTCCTCGTGAGTCAAAATTAGGGAATCAGCTCTCATCTCGAGATGATTTGGTGTACCCGTATCTTTCCTTGAGTTGGTGTGCTGAACTTGGTGTTCCTCTGGACTATTTTTCACTTTTCTATAGCAACCATGAAATATCTTGTATGTTAGCATTGTATAGATCATTGAACATAGTTATCAAATCATAATGTATTGTATATACATCCATTCCACTACAAATATATATTTATATTCATTAACAGCTCAAAATCTCTTCAGCTCTTCTGCAAGAAAATCCCCTTACAAGAGTAAGCCAATGTTCAGCAATTAATGCTTTAAAATCCTAATTCATTTCGAAATGACCCAGCCATTCAACAAACTTCTACTACTTAGTTCAGCAAAACTCCACATCCTAAGTCACTCTAATTCCAAGAGACCACTCCAGATAATAGAGAATAGATAATTTTAGTAAATATACAATTTTTTAATAGAGATTATCTAAAAGTTTTCATATATATATATATATATATAAATATATATATATACATACATAAAGGATTACCTTTTGTTTGACAATCGTATCTTACCCCAAATCAAGGCATACAAAAAGTATTATATAATGTTGATGACTCCAGACATGTCCCTACTAGATTAACAAATAATTATATCGAGATTACATCCATAATTTAATAAACATTATACCCAACGTTGAACACCCTTCAGTTCATATAAATCTGAATCCTAATAGAGCCCATTAATTCCAAACTATCTAAAAATGAAAACATACATTGAGACATAGATATTTTTAGATACATAGACATAGTTTCCCTTATGAAATTTAAAATATCTTTTTGTTTATTTATTTATTTTGGGCTCCACCAATTTGCTCATTGCTGGATTCCTAGATAGAGTGGGATGCATTTGCCAAGGAAATGATAAGAGTTAAATTAAGGTTTTTTCTTAGGCCTACTTTTATTTCAAAGGCAGAACTGGAATTCCGAAAAAAAAAAAATATATATATATATATATATATATATTTTAACAAGTTAACCTATACTTTACTTCATGTGAATCAAGTACCGGTTTTGCAATTTCAATAAAGATTTTATTTTCCTCAGTTTTCGCTGGAGTCTAAAGAATATCATAGCCATTCAGTGTCAAAAATATCCTTTCTCAGTTTTGTTGCTATTGTGTATTATTAATGATATATGCATGAGGGAATTTTTGTCACATAGGACGTGAAGTCTTGGCTGCAATATTTTGACAAATGCTAGGACTGTCATGGAGAGGGCAATGGAACTGCATTTCAGTACTCTTGTCTGGAGAATCTTAGGGATAGGGAAGCCTGGTTGGCTAACATCTATGGAATCGCATAGAGTAGGACACGACTGAAGGTACTTAGCAGCATCAGTAGCAGGACTTTTAAGCATACCATGAGGTAACATAATCTACTGAAATCTTTTATGAGGCCAGATATGATTAGGAAAAGGGAGAGAGAAAGTTAGTCTCTACTGGTCTTAAGGATGTAAAGACATATTAAAAAATATATCTTGTGAATCAGTAATAATACTGTGCCACGTTTTAGGAAAAATAATGGGATCACTGGTTACAATGCAGCCCAGATTGCAAAAAAGGATTATCATTTTTAAACTCTGTTAAGAGACACCATTTGTAATATTTTCTTTTATAACAAAAATAGGAGAGTTCCAAAAAGAGCAAGATTCTTCAATATGTTTCCATTTTAATTGTGTGTTCATAAGTACTTTAGTAGCTTGTAATTATTTTTTCATAAGGGGCCTTTGCTTTGTCTAAAAAGTGCATAAATTTTCTCCGTTATTTTAATAACTATTTTGTTTGTAAAATGAGCTGTGGCCACTAGGAAAAATGTGGAATGTATATCTGATTTGCCATTGCATAATTATGATGCTTCCTATGAGATTAAGTGTTGCATCTATCACATAAAGTCTTAATGTTGTAGGTTGGCCTTTTTGTCTATCCTATGTCTAGATTTGAATATTTTGATAAATTTATAGTACTTTGGCTTGAGAAATTCCTGCAATTTGGCAAGAGACCTTTTGTATTGGTCAGGATTTGGGCCAAAATACTTTCCAAATGATAATATTAGACCTATTGCTGAGGGGTCCAGAAAGTATTTTACCGTTAATGTTGATATTTATAGTTGGTCAGACATATTTAAATAACAATGATGTCCATAGGCATTGTTTTTGATCTGTATTACCAAATCTGCCTCTCCCTACATTGGTAGAGGCGTTAATAGAAGTGTAAGGCAAAAGAAGTAATTGAGAAATTCTGTCCCCCCTTTTGAATTGCCGTAGAATCTGAGCTGACATCATAATTTGAATTTCTCCTTTATAATTTGAATCAATTATTCCACGCCGAACAATAATTCCTTTAAAAGCAAAATTAGATCTGCCCTGTAAAAGTCTGAAGGTTTGTGGCGGCAGGGTCCAAAAACTCCAGTAGGTACTCTAGAAGGGACTGCTTAAGGGTAAAGGGAAAAATCATTTAGGGCTGGTATATTAATGGCAGCACAGTTGGACGTTGAGGGTTTGAGGGAAAAGATAGAATTTGCCCTTCTTTTTTGCTGCAGGGGATCTGGGAGGTCCATTCTTTGGAGTTTCTTGGAATAGGTTTTTCTTCAATATCAAATTTAAATTTACTGTCCTTGACCAGTGCTTTCCTCTGTGTCAGCAAGGGCAGAATTTTTGGAAACTTTTTATGAGCCTTCTTAGGGCAGTCCCTTTTCAAACGGTATTTATCTGCACATGTAAAGCACCCTTCATGTCTCTTTTTAAAAGGTTGTGGCATTGTTTCAGCTAGTATTTGCATCTTTTAAGGTTTAGATCCTTGATTATGACAAGCCTTTATATAATCAATAATAATCCTAGTCTGACAAATTGCAGCTATAACTCTTTGACATTTCTGATATGCATTCTCATAAGCAAGTAATTTCTCTAGCTGTTTTTTTGGTTTCTTCTCCGATTACAGTATGGGAAATAGCAGCTTCTAGTCTAGCTTAAAAATTAAGGTAACTTTTCATTAGGTTTCAACCAAGAGACAGTTGGAGTTGCGACTGTTGGCAGAGGAGAAGCATTTGGAGCAGTCACGGAAGGGCTAGCAAAAAAATTTTGAGATATTTTGTATTGTTTTAATTGAGACTTTTGTAAAGTTTAATCATTTAATTTATATGTATATAATATGTGTTTTGTCTGTTGCTAAATATTGGAAGGGCTAGAATATACATTGAAATGGCAGAATGACAGATTTAATAAGAGCACATATAGGCTAGAGATCAACTGGAATAATTTTTCCTTCTTTGGCTGCTCATTTAACATTTTCTTTGACCCGAGTCAAATCTATAAGTCAAAGCTGCATTTATCAGGACTAAGGTTTATGTTCTACTACTGTTTGAAGGTAAGCCTCTATTCACTGGCGTGAAAACAGAAGTCCCTGAAATGTAAAGAAATGCTGAGCAAAGTAAAAAAATAATGGGCCTGGCCAGTCTTTTAACCCATGCCTTAGTATTTACAGACCTCAGTAGGTCCATGAGACACTCCACGCGATATAACACGTATACCAGTGTCCCCGTCCTTTGGCCACATTTGCTGGGGTCCCTTAATGGACGGGAACCTTGTGGTCCGGAGTTGGCGATCAGAAAGAAAAAGAGAGAAGGAGGCTGATATCCCTTGGTTTACACAGAGGACCAATATTGTCCTTGACACAGGGTTTGCATCACTCACCAAGGTACCAGGCGCCCTTTCGAGGGGGTCTTAGAAGCCCGGGCAGAAATGTGAGCACAATGGTTCTCCACGCTCCAGAGAGTCAGCCAGAAAAAGATAGAGAGAGAGAGAAAAAGAGAGAGAGACAAAAAAAAGTCCCAGGGACCTAATCTCTAATGGAGAAAAGGTGCTTTAATGATTTTTCTATGAGTATATACAGGCTGCAGTACAAGAAACTTCTTTTGGGAATGATAGAGTTCAGCAAACCAAACAAACTGCAATGGTTACCAAGGGAACAACGAGTAATGCTAGTCCCAAGGTAATGAGACAATCCATATCTCAACAAAGGGGAAGGGGACTAAGCAATTTTGTCTTAAAGAGCTGCTCTGGTAAACTTCGTGTTCCTCTGGACTTTGGATGGTGTTCTCCGGCATACACTGTTGTTTTTTAAAGAAAGTCAAGCCACTTCTCTTGTTTGATGGGGAATTCGGGATGGCTCTGGAGCACATGCAGGGGAATCTGGACTCATCTCGAGTCGATTTGTGGAACACAGAGCCCTTTCTTATTGCTGCGGTGACATCAGGGTCCCTCTAGACGAGAGACAGTGTTCTTGGGGACTCTATGAAACTCCATCCAAGAAGTCCAGACTCCTTTCATGTTTGATGGGGTACACGGAATTGCTCTGCATGCAATGCAGGGGAATTGGGCCTCATTTGGCAGCGAGGGGGAAGTCTCGTGTTTTTTTGTCGAGTTGCGTTTGGAACCTGTGGTATATTTTCGAGTTAGGTCTTGGATGGCCCTTCAAAACTCGCATTTGTTCAGCAAAGTCAGGACTCTTGTCTAGTTGCGAGGGACACCTCGAGATTCTCATCGAGCCTTGGCAGGGAAATAGGGATGCCTCTTTAGGTGAGACTTGAGACCCCGTGTCCCTTTCAGTTCCCACAGTGATTGTCGGATTTCAATCAATTTTTAAGAAGAGTCAGGCTTGTCCTTTTGACGGATTGAACTCCAAGTTCCTCTCGAATTTTCAAGGGGATATGAGGCCTCTTGTTGAGATGAGGCGGGAACTAGGACTTTCTCTAAAGTCTCCACAGGGGATTCACACTTCCCTTCATCTTGGGAGATGAAAGACTAGCCTGCATTCAAGTCACTGGAGGGAAATCCGGCCATATTTCGAGTCACAGCATCTCGGTGTTCATTCCAATTGAGGCAGCAAACTCAGGGTCCCTCTCACATACCTATAGCTAAGGGGAGGCCTCCTGTTCAGGTGCTTGTGGAAAGCTGCGTTCCTCTTGAGTCAAGAATAGGGAATCAGCTCTCATCTCGAGATGATTTGTGGTACCCGGAGCTTTTCTTGAGTTGGTGTGCTAAACTTGGTGTTCCTCCGGACTATATTTTACTTTTCTATAGCAACCATGAAATATCTTGTATGTTAGCATTTCATAGATCATTGAACATATTTATCAAATCATATTATATAGTACATACATCCATTCCAGTACAAATATATATATATTTTTATTCATTAACAGCTCAAAATATCTTCAGGTCTTCTGCAAGAAAATCCCCTTGTAAGAGCAAGCCAATGTTCAACAATTAACGCTTTAAAATCCTAATTCATTTGGAAATGACCCAGCCATTCAACAAATTTCTCTTACTTAGTTCAGCACAACTCCAGCAACCTAAGTCACTCTAATCCCAGGAGACCACTCCAGATTATAGGGAATAGATAATTTTATAAAAAAAAAATTATTTTTACAGAGCTTATCGAAAAGTTTTCATCACATCTACATATATATATATATATATATATATATATAATATATATATATATATAGATAGATAAAGCGTTACCTTTTTTTTGACAATCGTATCTTACCCCAAGCCAAGGCATAACAAAAGTATTATATAATGTTGATGACTCAAGATATGTCCCTACTAGTTTAACAAATAATTATATTGAAATCACATTCACAATTAAATATATGTTATACCCAAACATTGAACACAGCTTCAGTTCATGTAAAGTTGAATCCAAATAGAGTCCATTAACTCCACACTATCTAAAAACAAAAACATGCATAGAGACATAGATAATTTTAGATACATAGACATAGTTCCCCTTATGAAATTTTAAATATCTTTTTTTTTAATTTATTTATTTTGAGCTCCACCATTTTACTCATTGCTGGATTCCTAGATAGAGTGTGCTGCGTATCCCAAGTCATGATAAGAGTTAACTTAAGGTTTTCTCTTTGGCCTCTTTTTGTTTCCCAGCCAGAACTGGAGTTCAATATATATATATATATATATTTTAATATAAGTTATTTTAACAAAGTTTACCTTTCCTTTACTACATGTGCATCAAGTACTGGTTTTTTTTTTTGCAATTTCAATAAAGATTTTATTTTCATCAGTTTTCACTGAACTCTAAAGAATATCATAGCCATTCAGTGTCAAAAACATCCTTTCTCATTTTTGCAGCTATAGTATATTATTAATTATATATATGCATGAGGGAATTTTTTTGTCACATAGGATATAAATCCTTGGTTACAAAATGATGACAAATGCTAGGACTATTATGGAGATGGCAATGGAACCCTATTTCAGTACTCTTGTCTGCAGAATCTCAGGGATAGGGGAGCCAGGTGGGCTGACATCTATGGGGTCGCATAGAGTAGGACACGACTAAAGTGGCTTAGTAGCATTAGTAGCAGGACATTCAAGCATAACTTGAGGTACCATAGTCTATTGAAATCTTTTATGAGGCCCGATATGATTAGGATAAGGGAGAGAGAAACTTAGCCTCTCCCGGTCTAAACGGTGTAAAGGCATATTAAAAAAATCAATCTTGTCGATCAGTAATAATAATGTGCCAATTTTGAGGAATAGTAATGGAATCTCTGGTTACAAAACAGCCCTAGGTTTCAAAAAGAATTAACCTTTATAAACCCTGTTAAGAGACACCATTTGTTACATTTCCTTTGTATAACAAAAATAGGAGAGTTCCAAAAATAGCAAGATTCTTCAATAAGTTTCCATTTTAATTGTATGTTTATAAGTTCTTTAGTAGATTGTAATTTTTCTTCCGGAAGGGGCCATTGCTTTGTCTAAATAGGCTCACAAAATTTCTCAGTTATTTTAATAACTGTTTTGATTGTAAAATGAACAGTGGCCCCTAGGAAAAATGTCGAATGTATATCTGAGTTTGCCATTGCTTAAGCAAGTCCCTTCCTATTAGATTAAGTGTTGTATGTATCACATAAAGTCTTAATGTTGTAAGTTGGCCTTTTGGGATAGCATGTGTGTAGATTTGAATATTTTGATAAATTTCTTGTACTTTGGTTTGAGAAATTCCTGCCATTTGGCAAGACACCTTATGTATAGGTCAGGATTTGAGCCAAAAGTTGTTTGGAAATGTTAACAATATGAGATACAGTGTTGAGGGTACCAGAAAATCTTTTACCATTAATTTTGATCTTTACATTTGGTCGGACATATTTAAATAACAATGATGTCCATAAGGATTGTTTCTGGTCTATATTAAAAAATCTGCCGCTCCGTATATTATTAGAGAAGTTAATAGAAGTGTAAGGCAAAAGAAGCAATTGAGCAATTTTATTCCCCACTTTTGAATTGCCATAGAATCTGAGCTGACGTCATAATTTGAAATTTCTCCTTTATTATTTGACTCAATTATTCCACGCCGAATAGTAATTCCTTTAGAAGCCAAATTAGATCAGACCTGTGAAAGACTCAAGGTTTGTGGGGGCAGGGATCCAAAACTCCAGTAAGTACTCTAGAAGGGACTGCTTAAGGGTAAAGGAATAAATCATTAAGGGCTGGTATATTAATGGCAGCTCTGCTGGACATTGAGGTTTTGAGGGAAAAGATAGAATTTGCCCCCTCTTTTTTGTGGTAGGGGACCTGGGAGGTCCCCTCTTTGGAGTTTCGTGGAATAAGTTTTCCTTCAATATCAAATTTAAATTTACTGTCTTTGGCCCAGTGCTTTCCTCTGTGGCAGCAAGGGCAAATTTTTGGAAGCTGTTTATTAGCCTTCTTAGGGCAGTCCCTTTTTAAAACGGTTTTTATCTGCACATGTAAAGTATCCTTCATTTCTCTTTTTAAAAGTAGTAGCATTGTTTCAGCTAGTATTTGCATCTTTTAAGTTTTTGATCCTAGATTGTGACAAGCCTTATATAATCAATAATAATCCTAGTCTGACAAATTGCAGCTATAACTCTTTGACATTTCTGATATTCATTCTCATAAGCAAGTAATTTCTCTAGCTGTTTTTTTTGGTTTCTTCTCCGATTTCAGTATGGGAAATAGAGCTTCTAGTCTAGCTTAAAAATTAAGTAACTTTTCATTTGGTTCCAACAAAGAGACATTGGAATTGTGACTTTGGCAGAGGAGAAGCATTGGAGCAGCCAGGGCAGGGTTTGCAAGAAATTTTGTGATATTTTATATTGTTTTAATTGAGCCTTTTGTAAAATTTGATCATGTAATTTATATGTATATAATATGTTGTTCTTGTGGTGTGCTGAATATTTGAAGGGACTAGAATACACATTGAAATGGCAGAATTAGAGCTTTGTTAAGTAGGGCATATAGACTAGAGATCAAACTGGAATAATTTTTCCTTCTTTGGATGCTCATTTAACATTTCCTTTGACCGGAGCCAAATTTATATATCAAAAACTGCGTTTATCAGGAAACTAAGGATTATGTTCTACTACTGTTTGAAGGCAAGACTCTATTCACTGGTCGTGAAACCAGAAGTCCCTGAAATGTAACGAAGTGGTGAGCAAAGTAAGAAAAATATTGGGGCTGGCCATTCTCCCACGACCTTTTAACCCATGCCTTAGTATTTTACAGACCTCACTCTTGGTGCCACATGATCACTCCCAACCCGATATACCCACGTATACTCCAGTGTCCCTGTTCTTTGGCCACATTTGCTGTGGTCCATTAAGATGGACCGGACCTTGTGGTCACAGAGTTGGCGACTCAGAAAGGAAAAGAGAGGAGGAGGACTGATATCCGCTTTGTTTTACACAGAGGGACCAATATTGTCCTTGGTAACACAGGGCTTGCATCACTCACCAAGGTACCAGGCGCCCTCTCGAGGGGTTCTTAGAAGCTCGGGCAGAAACTTGGAGCACGACGGGAGCACTTACGACGGTCTATGTTCTGTCACCTGCTCCAGAGAGTCAGCTCAGAAAATGATAGAGAGAGAGAGCTCCAGAGTTAAAAGAGAGACGAGAGTAAGAGAGAGCAAAAAAAGAAAGACCTGGGGGGACCTAAATAGCTCTAATGGCAGCAAGGGTGCTTTAATGATTTTTCTATGAGTATACACAGGCTGCAGTACAAAAAGACTTCTTATTCAGGAATGATAGAGTTCAGCAAACCAAACAAACTGCAATGCTTACAAGGGAACAACGAGTAATGGTCTAGTCCCCGCGTCAAGGTAATGAGACAATCCATATCTCAACAAAGGGGAAGGGGGGAACTAAGCAGCTTTGTCTTAAAGAGTGCTCTGGTAAACTTCGTGTTCCTCTGGACTTTGGACGGTGTTCTCCGGCATACACTGTTGTTGTTTTAAAGGAAACTCAAGCCATTTTCTCTTGTTTGATGGGGAATTCGGGATGGCTCTGGAGCACATGCAGGGGAATCTGGACTTCATCTTCGAGTCGATTTGCGGAAAACAGAGCCCTTTCTTATTGCTGCGGTGACTCAGGGTCCCTCTAGATGCGAGAGACAGTGTTCTTGGGGACTCTATATGAAACTCCATCCAAGAAGTCCCAGACTCCTTTCATGTTTGATGGGGTACACGGAAATTGCTCTGCATGCAATGCAGGGGAATCGGGCCTCATTTGGCAAGCGAGGGGGAAGTCTCTGTGTTTTTTTGTCGAGTTGCGTTTGGAAACCTGTTGGTATATTTTCGAGTTAGGTCTTGGATGGCCCTTCAAAACTCGCATTTGTTCAGCAAAAGTCAGGACTCTTGTCTCTAGGTTGCGAGGGGGACACCTCGAGATTCTCATCGAGCTTGGCAGGGAAATAGGGATGCCTCTTTAGGTGAGACTTGAGACCCCGTGTCCCTTTCAGTCTTCCCCACAGTGATTGTCGGATTTCATCAATTTTTAAGAAGAGTCAGGCTTGTCCTTTTGACGGATTGAACTCCAAGTTCCTCTCGAAATTTTCTCAAGGGGATATGAGGCCTCTTGTTGAGATGAGGGGCGGGGACTAGGACTTTCTCTAAAGTCTCCACAGGGGATTCACAATTCTCCTTCATCTTGGGAGATGAAAGACTAGCCTGCATTCAAGTCACTGGAGGGAAATTCGGCCATATTTCGAGTCACAGCATCTCGGTGTTCATTCCAATTGAGGCAGCAAACTCAGGGTCCTCTCACATACCTATAGCTAAGGGAGGCCTCCTGTTCAGGTGCTTGTGGAAAGCTGCGTTTCCTCTTGAGTCAAGAATAGGGAAATCAGCTCTCATCTCGAGGTGATTTGTGGTACCCGGAGCTTTTCTTGAGTTGGTGTGCTAAACTTGGTGTTCTCCGGGACTATATTTTACTTTTCTATAAAAAAAAAGCAACCATGAAATATCTTGTATGTTAGCATTTCATAGATCATTGAACATATTTTATCAAATCATATTATATAGTACATACATCCATTCCAGTACAAATATATACACATTTTTATTCATTAACAGCTCACAAAATCTCTTCAGAGGTCTTCTGCAAGAAAATCCCCTTGTAAGAGCAAGCCAATGTTCAACAAATTAACGCTTTAAAATCCTAATTCATTTGGAAATGACCAGCCATTCAACAAATTTCTCTTTACTTAGTTCAGCACAACTCCAGCAACCTAAGTCACTCTAATCCCAGGAGACCACTCCAGATTATAGGCAATAGATAATTTTATAAAAAAAAAAATTTCTTTTGTACAGAGCTTATCGAAAAGTTTTCATCACATCTACATATATTATATATATATATTTATATATACATATATATATATATATATATATATAGATAAAGCGTTACACCTTTTTTTTGACAATCGTATCTTACCCCAAGCCAAGGCATAACAAAAAGTATTATATAATGTTGATGACTCAAGATATGTCCCTACTAGTTTAACAAATAATTATATTGAAATCCACATTCACAATTAAATATATGTTATACCCAAACATTGAACAAGCTCAGTTCATGTAAAGTTGAATCCCAAATAGAGTCCCAATTAACTCCACACTATCTAAAAACAAAAAACATGCATAGAGACATAGATAATTTTAAGATACATAGACATAGTTCCCTTATGAAATTTTAAAATTTTTTTTTTAATTTATTTATTTTGAAGCTGAGCTCCACCATTTTACTCATTGCTGGATTCCTAGATTAGAGTGTGCTGCGTATCCAAGTCATGATAAGAGTTAACTTAAGGTTTTCTCTTTGGCCTCTTTTTGTTTCCCAGCCAAATCTGGTGTTCCAAATATATATATATATATATATATATATTTATATATATATTATCTATATTTTAACAAAGTTAACCTTTCCTTTTACTACACGTGCATCAAGTACCTCCGTTTTGCAATTTCAATAAAGATTTTATTTTCATCAGTTTTCACTGAAACTCTAAAGAATATCATAGCCATTCAGTGTCAAAAACAATCCTTTCTCATTTTTGCAGCTATAGTATATTATTATTATATATGCATGAGGGAATTTTTGTCACATAGGATATAAATCCCTTGGTTACAAAATGATGACAAATGCTAGGAGTATTATGGAGATGGCAATGGAAACCCTATTTCAGTACTCTTGTCTGCAGAATCTCAGGGATTGGGGAGCCAGGTGGGCTGACATCTATGGGGTCGCATAGAGTTAGGACACGACTAAAGTGGCTTAGTAGCATTAGTAGCAGGACATTCAGCATAAACTTGAGGTACCATAGTCTATTGAAATCTTTTATGAGGCCCCGATATGATTAGGATAAGGGAGAGAGAAACTTAGTCTCTCCCGGTCTAAAACGGTGTAAAGGCATATTAAAAAAATCAATCTTGTCAATCAGTAAATAATAATGTGCCAAATTTTGAGGGAATTAGTAATGGAATCTCTGGTTACAAAACAGCCCTAGGATTCAAAAAGAATTAATCTTTATAAACTCTGTTAAGAGACACCATTTGTTACATTTCCTTTGTATAACAAAAATAGGACGAGTTCCAAAAAATAGCAAGATTCTTCAATAAGCTTTTCCAATTTTAATTGTATGTTGTATAAGTTCTTTAGTAGATTGATGTATTTTTCTTCCGGAAGGGGCCATTGCTTTGTCCTAAATAGGCTCACAAAATTTCTCAGTTATTTTAATAACTGTTTTGATTGTAAAATGAACAGTGGTCCCCTAGGAAAAATGTCGAATGTATATCTTGTGTTTGCCATTGCTTAAGCAACGTCCCTTCCTATTAGATTAAGTGTTGTTTGTCTTCAACATAAAGTCCTTAATGTCTGTAAGTTGGCCTTTTGGGATAGCATGTGTCGTAGATTTACGAATATTTTTGGATAAATTCTTGTACTTTGGTTTGAGAAATTCCTGCCATTGGCAGGAGACCTTATGTATCGGTCAGGATTTGAGCCAAAATTGATTGGTATATGTTAACAATATGAGAAATCAGTGTAGAGATGGTTACCAGGATAATCTTCTTTTACCATTAATTTTGATCTTTATCATTTGGTAGGACATATTTAAATAACAATGAATGTCCCGATAAGGATTGTTTCTGGTCTATATTAAAACAATCCTGCCGCTCCTGCTATATTATTAGAGGAAGTTTAATTCGAAGTGATAAGGCAAAAGAAGCAATTGAGCAAACTTTATTCACACGTTTTGTATTGCCATAGAATCTGGAGCTCGACGTCATAATTTGAATTTTCTACTTTATTATTTTGACTCAATTATTCCAACTGCAAAATAGTTATTCCCCTTTAAGAAGCCAAATTTAGATCAGACCTGTGGGAAAAGACTCAAGGTTTGTGGGGGCAGGGATCCCAAACTCCAGTAAGGTACTCTAGAAGGGACTGCTTTTGGTTAAAGGAATAATCTCAGTAAGGGCTGTAGTACGATATAATCGGGCAAGCTCTGCTGACATAGTGGTTTTGAGGGAAAAGATAGAATTTGCACCTCTTTTTCTTGTGGTAGGGGACCTGGGAGGTACCCTCTCTTTGGAGTTTTTCGTGGAATAAGTTTTCTTCAATATCAAATTTAAATTTACTGTCCTTTGGCCCTAGTGCTTTCCTCTGTCGGCAGCAAGGGACAAATTTTTTGGAAGCTGTTTTTTAGCCCTTTTTTAGGGCAGTCCCCTTTTTAAACTTTTTATTGCACAAGAAAAGTAACCCTTAAATTTCCCCCTTTTAAAAAATTTGTGCATTGTTTAGCTAGTATTTGCATTTTTAAGTTTTTGACCCTAATTGGAAAAAGCCCTTTTTAAAAAATCAATTAAATAAACCAGTCTTACAAAAAGGGGGCTTTTAACGCTTTGACATTTTTTTTTTTTGATATTCATTCTCATAAAAACAAGTAATTCTTTGCTTTTTTTTAAAGGTTTTTTTTTCCTTCGATTTAAAAAGTTTTGGGAAAAAGAACCTTCTAGTCTAAACTTAAAAATTAAGGGAACTTTTCAAAATTAGGTTCCAACAAAAAGACATTTTGGAAATTGTGACTGTTTGGGAGAGGAGAAAACATTTGGGCAGCCAGGGCAGGGTTGGGAAAAACAGTTTGAGATATTTTGATTGTTTTAAAAATTTAGCCCTTTTGAAAAAGTTTTTCGTGTAATTTATTGTTTTTAAAAATGTGTTTTTTTCTTTTTTGGGAAAATTTGAAGGGTAAATACACATTTTAAATGGGGAGAAAATTTAGAGATTTTTTTAAAAAGGGGATATGACTAGAGTTAACAGGAATTTAAATTTTTTCCCTTTTTTTGGCTGTCATTTAAAAATTTTCCCTTTACCGGAGGCCCTTTTTTTTAATCAAAATGCGTTTAAACAGGAAAATAAGGATTTTTGTTTAAAATTCTTTTTGAAGGCAAAACCATTCACTGTCGTGAAAAAGTCCCTGAAATGTAAAAATTTGGGGAAACAAAGTAAAAAAAATTTGGGGGTGGCCACCTTTTAACCCATGCCTTAGTAAATTTTCAGGGGCCTCACTTGGTCCATGAACACCCACCCGATTTACCACGTAAAACCATGGCCCCGTTCTTTGGCCCCATGTTGCGGTCCAATTTTAAAGGAACCCCGGGAACCCCCTTGGGGGTCCAAAAGTTAGGGGGATCAGAAGGAAAAAAAGAGGGGGGGGCTGAATTTCCCTTTGTTTACCAGAGGGCCAAAAATTGCCTTACCCAGGGCTTTTTATCACTCACCCCAAAGGTTTCCCGGCGCCCTCTGAGGGGTTTTTTAGAAAACTCGGGGGAGAAACGTTAACAGAGGGTCTCAGGTCCCGAGAGTCAAAACCCGAAAATTTTATAGAGAAGGGGAGAGTTAAAAAAAGAGAGGAAGAGACAAAAAAAACCGAGGAAAAAGCTTTAAGGACAAGGGTGTTTTTTGGTTTTTTTTTAAGATATACCCAGGCGGCCGTACAAGGAAAACTGCTTTTTTGGAAAGAAGAGTTCAAACAAACCTCCAAACTGCCCCAAAGCTTTCCCCAAGGGAAAAAGAGTAATGCTAGTCCCAAAATAAGGGGGACAATAATTTCAAGAAAGGGGAAGGGGGCTTTGCAGGGTTTTTTTCTTAAAGGCTTCTCTGGGAAAAATTCGTGTTTCCCCTGGACTTTGGGGGCGGTGTTTTCTCCGGGGTTTCACTGTTTTTTGTTTTAAAAGGGAAATCAAGCCACTTTCTCCTTTTTTGAAGGGGGGAAATTCCGGGTGGGTCTGGGGCAATGCAGGGGGAATCTGGGGCTCATCTCGCGTTTATTTGCGGAAACAGAGCACTTTTTATTGCTGCAGTGACATCAGGGTCCCCCTAACGAGAGACAGTGTTTTTTGGGGGCCCCTATGAAATCCAAAACCCAAAAAGTCCCCCACTCCTTTCAAAGTTTGATGGGGTAAAACGGAATTGCTCTGCATGCAATGCGGGGGAAACGGGCCTCATTTGGCAGCGAGGGGGAAGTCCCCGTGTTTTTTTTCGAGTTTCGTTTTGGGAACCCTTTTTATTTTCGGAGAGGGGCTTGGGGGGCCCTTTAAACTCGCATTTGTTCAGCAAAGTCAGGACTTTGTCCCAGTTTTCGAGTTTTCACCTGGGGATTCTCATCGAGGCCCGGCAGGGCAATAGGGTTTCCTCTTTTGGTTAAACTTTTAGACCCCCCTGTCCCCCTTTCCCGTTTCCCCCAAATGATTTGTCGGGGTTTTCCCAAACAATTTTTAAGAAGGTCAGGCCCTTTTTCCTTTGACAGATTTTTCTCCAAATTCCCCCTCGAATTTTTAAGGGGAATTTTGAGGCCTCTTGTCGTAATGAAAGGGGGGAAAAATAGGGCTTTTTGTAAAAAATCTCACAGGGGATTCATACACTTCCCTTTATCTTGGAATGAAAGAAAAGCCTGCATTCAAGTCCCCGGGGGGGAAAAAACCGGCCATATTTCGAGTCACCCGCACCTTTGGGGTTAAATTCCCCAAAAGGGGGGCCCGCAAATCAGGGGCCCCCTCCCCATACCTATAGCTAAGGGGAAAGGGCCTTTCCCTTTTTAGGGGCCCTTTTGGGGGAAAACTCATTTTCCCCGCGAGTCAAGATGGGAACACTCTCATCTCGAGTGATTTGGGTTCCCCGAGCTTTTCTTGCGTTGGTGTGCTAAACTTGGGTCCTCTGGGTTTTGGACTGTGTTTTTTGGGGGATCTCGTTTTTGTTTAAAGGAAGCAAGCCATTCTCGTGTTTGGGGGGAAATTGGGATGGTCTGAGCACATGCAGGTCAGGCCTCATTTTGAGTTGTTTTTTGGTTTCGGTGCTATTGTGTTGCTGCGGTAAACGGGTCCCTTAGACTTGTGACATGTTTTTGGGGACTCTCTCGAGTTCCATCAAGGAGGTCAAGGTCGTTTCACGTTTGGGGGAACAGGGAAATTGCTTGCATGAATGCGGGGATGGGGCTCTCTCTTTTGGACAAAAGCTAAGGCTTTTCTGTAGTTTTTGGGGGGAACCCGGGATTTAAATTCTCAAATTTGAGGGGGATCCCCTTAAAAACCGTATTTGTTCATGCGTCAAACTCCTTTTAGTTTGAGGGAAATGGGGTATTCCTCGATTGCGCAAAAAGAGAAAAAGGCTATCGAGGTGGGGGAGCCCAGTTTCCCTTTCCAGTTGCCACAGTGATTTTGGGGATTCCTACAATTTTCAAGGGGGTCAGGCTCGTTCCTTTGGAAGCATTAAACTCGGCGATTTTCGAGCTGTCAAAAAAAATGTGAGGAATCCCGCGAGGGAGGGGGAACTAGGCTTTTCTGGGTACCAAGGGGTTCAGACAGCCCTAATCTTGGGGATGAAAAACGAGCCGCATCAAGTCCTTCAGAAATCCGGCTTATTTCGAGCAGGCACCCGGTGTCGTTCTTTTGAGTAGCAACTCAGATTCCCCCCCACTACCCAAAGCTGAGAGATGCCCATCTTTAAGGTGCTTGTGGAATGTTTCAATTTCTCTTGAGACGTGCCAGGAATCCGCTTCCCTCTTTAGATGATTTTTGGGTTTCACGGAGCTTTTTCTCGAGTTGTGGTGCTAAACTTTAGTTTTCTTTATTGAAACAATGTTTTCGGGGGAACTCTGAAGTTGTCTAAAGGAAGTCAAGCCCCTTTTCTTGTTTTAGGGGAAGTGGGGTGGTCTGCAGAAAAGCAGGAGAAATTGGGGCTCATTTGAGTTGAATTGGGGAAAAATAGCTCTTTATGTTGTGCGGTGCGTCACATCCTTAAACTTGTGACGTGTTCTTGAGGCTTTGGTTTCCCTGAGGAAGTCGGGTCCTTTTCTGTTTTGGGGAACACGGAATTGCTTGCATGCAATGCGGGAATCAGGCCTCTCTGGCAGCGAGGGGGGAATCTCGTGTTCTTTTGTCGAATGCGGTGGGAAAATGGGTTTTTCTCGAGTTAGATTTGGATGGCCCTTAAAAAAATCGAGTGTGTTCACAAGGGTCAGGACTCATGTCTATTGCGGGGACACCTCGGATTTCATCGAGGTTGGCAGGGCAAAAGGGGTCCCTTTTGGTGAGACTTGAGACACAGTGTCCCTTTCATTTGCCAGTATTGTCGGATTCCCATAAATTTTTTGAGGATTTAGGCTTGTTGTCCTTTTGGTTGAAAATCCCAAATTCTCTCGAATTTCAAAGGGGTGGGGCCCCCCCCTTTGAGATGAGGGTGGGAAATAGGGCTTTCTCTAAGTTCCAAGGGGTTTAACATCCCTTTACTTGGGAGATGAAAAATGCCTGCTTCAAATCCCTGGAGGAAAAACCGGGGATATTGAGTCCGGGATCTCGGTGTTCTTTCACTTTAGGCAATAACCCGGGCCCCCTTTAAACCCATAGTAAGGAGGACTCCTATTAGGTGTTTTGGAAGTTACTACCTCTTGAGTCAAAAAAATAGGGAAGCAGCTCTCATTCAAGGTGATTTGGGGTACCCGAAGCTTCCCCTTTAGTTGGGGTTTGAAATGGGTGTTCCCCTGGATTATTTCACTTTTCTATAGCAACCTGAAATATTTGGTTAGAAATTTAAGTCTTGAAATATTTATCAAATCAAATATATTGAAATTTTCATCCATCCCCGACAGAAAATATTTATATTTAAATTAACGCTCAAAATTTTAACTTCTGCAGGAAAATCCCTTAAGAAAAACCAAGTTCGCAAATTAACGCTTTAAAAACCTAATAATTTTGAAAAAGACCCCGCCATTCAACAAACTTTACTCTATTTCAGAAACTCCCCAACCCAACTCCTCTAATCCCAAAAGACAACTCCCGATTATGAGAAAAGATATTGTTACAAAAATTCAATTTTTTTGATGGCTTATCTAAAAGTTTCATCTCATCTGTCTTATCTTTTAAAACTATCTATCTATTTCTTTATTATTATATATATTTAAAATACACACACACACCACATTTGAATTACCTTTTTTTTAAAAACGTCCTTACTGCAAAACAAAGGGTAAAAAAGAATTATTTTTAGCTACTTTTTTGTCCCCGGGAAAAAGCAATTCCAAAATATATAAAATTTTTTAAAAGTTTAAACTATCCTTTAATTATGTGAATAAGTACCCCTTTTTCATTTTTAAAAAGGATTTTATTTTCACAGTTTTTACTGGGGTATAAAGTCATATAGCCTTTAGTGTCAAAAATTCCTTTCACGTTTT
>JAJLRB010001055.1:0-17083 GCA_020976825.1 Odocoileus hemionus
TTGGGGTATACAGAGCTTTTCTTGGGTTGCTCTTCCGAACTTGGTGTTCCTCTAGAATTGGACGGTGTTCTCCGGGAAACTCTGGATTTGCCTAAATGAAGTATAGCCACTTGTTGTGTTGGATGTTGAATGTGGGTTGACTCTGGAGCCTATACAGGGGATTGGGCTTCATCTCGAGCTGATTTGGGGTACACAGAACTCTTTCATGTTGCCGCAGTGATCCCAGGGTCCGTCTAGTATTGTAATAGTGTTCTTGGGGACTCTCTAGATTCCATAAAGAAGTCAAGCTTCTTTTCGTGTTTGATGGGAAACACGGACTTGCTCTGCACGCAATGCACTGGATCGGGCCTCATCTCACGCTGAGGGGGATGTCTCATGGCTTTTCTGTAGTTGAGGCGGGAACCTGGTATATATTCTCGAGTTACGACATGGATGGCCCTTCAAAACTCGTGTTTTTTCTGCGACGTCAGGGGACCTGTCTAGTTGTGAGGGACAACTCGGGATTCTCCTCGAGGCTTGGCAGGGTAATAGGGACGCCTCTCGAGGTGAGGCGTGAGGAGTCGCAGTGTCCCTTTCCAGTTTCCACAGGGATATTGGGTTTTGTATCAATTTTCAAGAGGAGTCAGGCATCGTGTCCTTTGCAAGCATTGAACTCCTCGTTCCTCTCCAGTTTTCAAAGGGATGTGAGGCCTCCTGTAGAGATGAGGCGGGTAACTATGGCTTTCTCTAAGGTCTCCACAGGGGATTCAGACATCCCTTCATCTTGTGAGATGAAAGATGAGCCTGTATTCAAGTCATTGCAGGGAAATCCGTCCATATTTCGAGTCAGGGTATCTCGGTGTCCATTCCACTTAAGGCAGCAAACTCAGCGTCCCTCTCACATACCTATAGCTGAGAGAGGACTCCTCTTGAGGTGCTTGTGGAAAGTTGGCATTCCTCTTGAGTCGAAGCCAGGGTTTCTGCTCTCATTTCGAGATGACTTGGGGTACCGGAGCTTTTCTCACGATGCTGTGTTGAACTTGATGTACCTCTAGACTTTGGACGGTGTTCCTGAGGAATCTCTGCAGTTGCCTAAAGGAAGTCAAGCCACTTGTCATGTTTGATGGGGTACGCGGTATGGCTCTGGATCCAATGGATGGGAATCGGGCCTCATCTGGAGTTGAATTGGGGTTCATGGTGCTCTTTCGTGTTGATGCAGTGAACTCAGGGTCCCTCTATACTCTTGTGACAGTATTCTTGGGGACTCTGTCGAGTTCTATCAGGGAAGTCAAGGCTCCATTCATGCTTGATGGGGAACATGGAATTACACTGCATGCAATGTAGGGGAATCGGGTCTCATGTATTGGAGAGGGGGATGTCTCAAGGCTTTTCTCGAGTTGCGGCAGGAAACTGGGGTATATTCTTGAGTTAAGACATGGACGGCTCTTGAAAACTTGTGCTTTTTCAGAGACGTCAGGACTCCTGTCTAGTTGCGAGACACACCTCGGGATTCTTCTCAAGGCTTTAAAGGGCAATAGGCAGGAATCTCGAGGTGAGGCAGGAAATCCAGGGTACCTTTCCAGTTGCCACAGGGATATTGGGATTCCTATCAATTTTCAAAAGAGTTAGGCATTGTCTTCTTTTGTAGCATTGAACTCCGCGTTCCTCTCGAGATGTCAAATGGATGTGAGGCCTCCTGTCCAGATGAGGCGAGGAACTAGGGGTTTCGCTAGGGTCTCCACTGGGGATTCAGGCATCCCTTTATCTTGGGAAATGTTAGACTAGCTTGCATTCAAGTCACTGCAGGGAAATCCGGCCTTATGTCAACTCAGACCCTCTCGGTGTCCATTCCACATGAGCCAGTAAACTCAGGGTCCCTCTCACATACCCGTAGCTGAGATAACCCTTTGGGTGAGTTGCTTGTGTAAAGTTGGCATTCCCCTGGATTCGAAGCCAGGGAATCAGCTCTCATCTCGAGATAATTTGTGGTACATGCAGCTTTTCTCTAGTTGCTGTGCTTTACTTGGTGTTCCTCTTGAATTGAGACGGTGTTCTCCGGGAATCTCTGGAGTTGCCTAAAGGAAGTAAAGCCAATTGTCGTGTTTGATGGGGAACACGGCATGACTCTGGAGCCAATGCAGGGGAATGTGGCCTCATCTCGAGGTGAGAAGTATGTCTCATGGCTTTTTTGAGTTTCAGCGGGAACCAGGGGTATATTCTCGAATTAAGATGCGGATGGCCCTTCAAAACTCGTGTCTCTTCAGCGACGTCAGGACTCCAGCCTATTTTCGAGGGACAGCTCGGGATTCTCCTCGAGGCTTGGCAGTGCAATAGCGACGCCTCTCCAGGTGAGTTGGAAGATCAAGGTTGCTTTTCCAGTTGCCACAGGGATATTGGGATTCCTATCAATTTTCAAGAGGAGTCAAGCATAGTCCCCTTTGAATCACTGCACTCTGCTTTCCTCTCGAGTTGTCAAAGGGATGTGAGGCCCCCTGTCGAGATTTGGCAGAGAACTAGGTCTTTCTCTAGGATCTCCACAGGGCATTCAGACAACCCTTCATCTTGTGACATGAAAGACGAGGCTGCATTCATGTCACTGCAGGGAAATCCGGCCTTATTTCGAGTCAGGGCATATCCGGGTCCATTCCACTTGAGGCAGCAAACTCAGGGTCCCTCTCACATACCTGTAGCTAAGAGAAGCCTCCTCTTGAGGTGCTTGCGGAAATTTGGCCCTCGTATTGAGTAGAAGCCAGGGAATCAGCTCTCATCTCGAGATGATTTCGGGTACACAGAGCTTTGCTCTAATTGCTGTGCTATAATTAGTGTTCCTCTAGACTTGGGATGGTGTTCTCGGGGAATCTCTGGAGTTGCCTAAAGGAAGTCAAGCCTCTTGTCATGTTTGGTCTGGAATGCGGATGGCTCTGGAGCCAATGCAGGGGAATCAGGCCTCATCTCGAGTTGATTTGTGATACATGGAGTTCTTTCGTGTTGCTGCAGTGATCTCAGGATCCCTCTAGTGTTTTGAGAATGTTCTTGGGGACACTATCAAGTTCCTTAAAGAAGTCAAGTCTCCTTTCCTGTTTGACGGGGAACACGGAATTACTCTGCATGCAATGTAGGGGAATCGGGCCCCATCTCACGGCAAGGGAGATGTCTCATGGTTTCTCTCGAGTTTCAGTGGGAACCTGGGGTACATTCTCGAGTTATGACCGGGATGGCCCTTGGAAACTTTTGTTGGTTCAGCAGCGTCAGGACACCTGTCTAGTTGCCAGGGTCACCTTGAGATTCTCCTCGAGGCTTGTCAGAGCAATAGGGAAGCTTCTCGATGTGAGGCGGGAGATGCAGGCTCCCGTCCCAATTGCCACGGGGATATTGGGATTCCTATCAATTTTCAAGAGGAGTCAGGCATCGTGTGCTTTTGAATCATTGAACTCCGTGTTCCTCTTGAGTTCTCAAAGGGAAGTGAGGACTCCTGTCGAGATGAGGCGGGGAACTAGTGCTTTCTCTAGGGTATCCACAGGGGATTCAGACATCCCTTCATCTTGGAAGATGAAAGACGAACCTGCATTCAAGTCACTGAAGGGAAATCCAGCCTTATTTCGAGTCAGGGCATCACACTTTTAATTCCATTTGAGACAGCAAACTCAGGGTCCCTCTCACCTACTTATAGCTGAGAGAAGCCTCCTGTTGATGTGCTGGTGGAAAGTTGGCCTTCCTCTTGAGTCAAAGCCAGGGAGTGTGCTCTCATCTTGAGATGATTTGTGGTACACGGACCTTTTCTCAATTTGCTCTGCTGAACTTGGTGTTCCTCTGGACTTGGTACAGTTTTCTCGGAGATTCTCTGGAGCTGCCTAAAGGAAGTCAAGTCAAGCCACATGTCATGTTTGATTGGGAATGCGGGTTGGCTCTGGAGCCAATGCAGGGGAATCGGGCCTCATCTCGAGTTGATTTGGGATATACAGAGCTTTTCTTGGGTTGCTCTTCCGAACTTGGTGTTCCTCTAGAATTGGACGGTGTTCTCCGGGAAACTCTGGATTTGCCTAAATGAAGTATAGCCACTTGTTGTGTTGGATGTTGAATGTGGGTTGACTCTGGAGCCTATACAGGGGAATTGGGCTTCATCTCGAGCTGATTTGGGGTACACAGAACTCTTTCATGTTGCCGCAGTGATCCCAGGGTCCGTCTAGTATTGTAATAGTGTTCTTGGGGACTCTCTAGATTCCATAAAGAAGTCAAGCTTCTTTTCGTGTTTGATGGGAAACACGGACTTGCTCTGCACGCAATGCACTGGATCGGGCCTCATCTCACGCTGAGGGGGATGTCTCATGGCTTTTCTGTAGTTGAGGCGGGAACCTGGTATATATTCTCGAGTTACGACATGGATGGCCCTTCAAAACTCGTGTTTTTTCTGCGACGTCAGGGGACCTGTCTAGTTGTGAGGGACAACTCGGGATTCTCCTCGAGGCTTGGCAGGGTAATAGGGACGCCTCTCGAGGTGAGGCGGGAGTCGCAGTGTCCCTTTCCAGTTTCCACAAAGATATTGGGTTTTGTATCAATTTTCAAGAGGAGTCAGGCATCGTGTCCTTTGCAAGCATTGAACTCCTCGTTCCTCTCCAGTTTTCAAAGGGATGTGAGGCCTCCTGTAGAGATGAGGCGGGTAACTATGGCTTTCTCTAAGGTCTTCACAGGGGATTCAGACATCCCTTCATCTTGTGAGATGAAAGATGAGCCTGTATTCAAGTCATTGCAGGGAAATCCGTCCATATTTCGAGTCAGGGTATCTCGGTGTCCATTCCACTTAAGGCAGCAAACTCAGCGTCCCTCTCACATACCTATAGCTGAGAGAGGACTCCTCTTGAGGTGCTTGTGGAAAGTTGGCATTCCTCTTGAGTCGAAGCCAGGGTTTCTGCTCTCATTTCGAGATGACTTGGGGTACCCGGAGCTTTTCTCACGATGCTGTGTTGAACTTGATGTACCTCTAGACTTTGGACGGTGTTCCTGAGGAATCTCTGCAGTTGCCTAAAGGAAGTCAAGCCACTTGTCATGTTTGATGGGGTACGCGGTATGGCTCTGGATCCAATGGATGGGAATCGGGCCTCATCTGGAGTTGAATTGGGGTTCATGGTGCTCTTTCGTGTTGATGCAGTGAACTCAGGGTCCCTCTATACTCTTGTGACAGTATTCTTGGGGACTCTGTCGAGTTCTATCAGGGAAGTCAAGGCTCCATTCATGCTTGATGGGGAACATGGAATTACACTGCATGCAATGTAGGGGAATCGGGTCTCATGTATTGGAGAGGGGGATGTCTCAAGGCTTTTCTCGAGTTGCGGCAGGAAACTGGGGTATATTCTTGAGTTAAGACATGGACGGCTCTTGAAAACTTGTGCTTTTTCAGAGACGTCAGGACTCCTGTCTAGTTGTTGAGAGACACACCTCGGGATTCTTCTCAAGGCTTTAAAGGGCAATAGGCAGGAATCTCGAGGTGAGGCAGGAAATCCAGGGTACCTTTCCAGTTGCCACAGGGATATTGGGATTCCTATCAATTTTCAAAAGAGTTAGGCATTGTCTTCTTTTGTAGCATTGAACTCCGCGTTCCTCTCGAGATGTCAAATGGATGTGAGGCCTCCTGTCCAGATGAGGCGAGGAACTAGGGGTTTCGCTAGGGTCTCCACTGGGGATTCAGGCATCCCTTTATCTTGGGAAATGTTAGACTAGCTTGCATTCAAGTCACTGCAGGGAAATCCGGCCTTATGTCAACTCAGACCCTCTCGGTGTCCATTCCACATGAGCCAGTAAACTCAGGGTCCCTCTCACATACCCGTAGCTGAGATAACCCTTTGGTGAGTTGCTTGTGTAAAGTTGGCATTCCCCTGGATTCGAAGCCAGGGAATCAGCTCTCATCTCGAGATAATTTGTGTACATGCAGCTTTTCTCTAGTTGCTGTGCTTTACTTGGTGTTCCTCTTGAATTGAGACGGTGTTCTCCGGGAATCTCTGGAGTTGCCTAAAGGAAGTAAAGCCAATTGTCGTGTTTGATGGGGAACACGGCATGACTCTGGAGCCAATGCAGGGGAATGTGGCCTCATCTCGAGGTGAGAAGTATGTCTCATGGCTTTTTTGAGTTTCAGCGGGAACCAGGGGTATATTCTCGAATTAAGATGCGGATGGCCCTTCAAAACTCGTGTCTCTTCAGCGACGTCAGGACTCCAGCCTATTTTCGAGGGACAGCTCGGGATTCTCCTCGAGGCTTGGCAGTGCAATAGCGACGCCTCTCCAGGTGAGTTGGAAGATCAAGGTTGCTTTTCCAGTTGCCACAGGGATATTGGGATTCCTATCAATTTTCAAGAGGAGTCAAGCATAGTCCCCTTTGAATCACTGCACTCTGCTTTCCTCTCGAGTTGTCAAAGGGATGTGAGGCCCCTGTCGAGATTTGGCAGAGAACTAGGTCTTTCTCTAGGATCTCCACAGGGCATTCAGACAACCCTTCATCTTGTGACATGAAAGACGAGGCTGCATTCATGTCACTGCAGGGAAATCCGGCCTTATTTCGAGTCAGGGCATATCCGGGTCCATTCCACTTGAGGCAGCAAACTCAGGGTCCCTCTCACATACCTGTAGCTAAGAGAAGCCTCCTCTTGAGGTGCTTGCGGAAATTTGGCCCTCGTATTGAGTAGAAGCCAGGGAATCAGCTCTCATCTCGAGATGATTTCGGGTACACAGAGCTTTGCTCTAATTGCTGTGCTATAATTAGTGTTCCTCTAGACTTGGGATGGTGTTCTCGGGGAATCTCTGGAGTTGCCTAAAGGAAGTCAAGCCTCTTGTCATGTTTGGTCTGGAATGCGGGATGGCTCTGGAGCCAATGCAGGGGAATCAGGCCTCATCTCGAGTTGATTTGTGATACATGGAGTTCTTTCGTGTTGCTGCAGTGATCTCAGGATCCCTCTAGTGTTTTGAGAATGTTCTTGGGGACACTATCAAGTTCCTTAAAGAAGTCAAGTCTCCTTTCCTGTTTGACGGGGAACACGGAATTACTCTGCATGCAATGTAGGGGAATCGGGCCCCATCTCACGGCAAGGGAGATGTCTCATGGTTTCTCTCGAGTTTCAGTGGGAACCTGGGGTACATTCTCGAGTTATGACCGGGATGGCCCTTGGAAACTTTTGTTGGTTCAGCAGCGTCAGGACACCTGTCTAGTTGCCAGGGTCACCTTGAGATTCTCCTCGAGGCTTGTCAGAGCAATAGGGAAGCTTCTCGATGTGAGGCGGGAGATGCAGGCTCCCGTCCCAATTGCCACGGGGATATTGGGATTCCTATCAATTTTCAAGAGGAGTCAGGCATCGTGTGCTTTTGAATCATTGAACTCCGTGTTCCTCTTGAGTTCTCAAAGGGAAGTGAGGACTCCTGTCGAGATGAGGGGGGAACTAGTGCTTTCTCTAGGGTATCCACAGGGGATTCAGACATCCCTTCATCTTGGAAGATGAAAGACGAACCTGCATTCAAGTCACTGAAGGGAAATCCAGCCTTATTTCGAGTCAGGGCATCACACTTTTAATTCCATTTGAGACAGCAAACTCAGGGTCCCTCTCACCTACTTATAGCTGAGAGAAGCCTCCTGTTGATGTGCTGGTGGAAAGTTGGCCTTCCTCTTGAGTCAAAGCCAGGGAGTGTGCTCTCATCTTGAGATGATTTGTGGTACACGGACCTTTTCTCAATTTGCTCTGCTGAACTTGGTGTTCCTCTGGACTTGGTACAGTTTTCTCGGAGATTCTCTGGAGCTGCCTAAAGGAAGTCAAGCCACATGTCATGTTTGATTGGGAATGCGGGTTGGCTCTGGAGCCAATGCAGGGGAATCGGGCCTCATCTCGAGTTGATTTGGGATATACAGAGCTTTTCTTGGGTTGCTCTTCCGAACTTGGTGTTCCTCTAGAATTGGACGGTGTTCTCCGGGAAACTCTGGATTTGCCTAAATGAAGTATAGCCACTTGTTGTGTTGGATGTTGAATGTGGGTTGACTCTGGAGCCTATACAGGGGAATTGGGCTTCATCTCGAGCTGATTTGGGGTACACAGAACTCTTTCATGTTGCCGCAGTGATCCCAGGGTCCGTCTAGTATTGTAATAGTGTTCTTGGGGACTCTCTAGATTCCATAAAGAAGTCAAGCTTCTTTTCGTGTTTGATGGGAAACACGGACTTGCTCTGCACGCAATGCACTGGATCGGGCCTCATCTCACGCTGAGGGGGATGTCTCATGGCTTTTCTGTAGTTGAGGCGGGAACCTGGTATATATTCTCGAGTTACGACATGGATGGCCCTTCAAAACTCGTGTTTTTTCTGCGACGTCAGGGGACCTGTCTAGTTGTGAGGGACAACTCGGGATTCTCCTCGAGGCTTGGCAGGGTAATAGGGACGCCTCTCGAGGTGAGGCGGGAGTCGCAGTGTCCCTTTCCAGTTTCCACAAAGATATTGGGTTTTGTATCAATTTTCAAGAGGAGTCAGGCATCGTGTCCTTTGCAAGCATTGAACTCCTCGTTCCTCTCCAGTTTTCAAAGGGATGTGAGGCCTCCTGTAGAGATGAGGCGGGTAACTATGGCTTTCTCTAAGGTCTCCACAGGGGATTCAGACATCCCTTCATCTTGTGAGATGAAAGATGAGCCTGTATTCAAGTCATTGCAGGGAAATCCGTCCATATTTCGAGTCAGGGTATCTCGGTGTCCATTCCACTTAAGGCAGCAAACTCAGCGTCCCTCTCACATACCTATAGCTGAGAGAGGACTCCTCTTGAGGTGCTTGTGGAAAGTTGGCATTCCTCTTGAGTCGAAGCCAGGGTTTCTGCTCTCATTTCGAGATGACTTGGGGTACCCGGAGCTTTTCTCACGATGCTGTGTTGAACTTGATGTACCTCTAGACTTTGGACGGTGTTCCTGAGGAATCTCTGCAGTTGCCTAAAGGAAGTCAAGCCACTTGTCATGTTTGATGGGGTACGCGGTATGGCTCTGGATCCAATGGATGGGAATCGGGCCTCATCTGGAGTTGAATTGGGGTTCATGGTGCTCTTTCGTGTTGATGCAGTGAACTCAGGGTCCCTCTATACTCTTGTGACAGTATTCTTGGGGACTCTGTCGAGTTCTATCAGGGAAGTCAAGGCTCCATTCATGCTTGATGGGGAACATGGAATTACACTGCATGCAATGTAGGGGAATCGGGTCTCATGTATTGGAGAGGGGGATGTCTCAAGGCTTTTCTCGAGTTGCGGCAGGAAACTGGGGTATATTCTTGAGTTAAGACATGGACGGCTCTTGAAAACTTGTGCTTTTTCAGAGACGTCAGGACTCCTGTCTAGTTGCGAGACACACCTCGGGATTCTTCTCAAGGCTTTAAAGGGCAATAGGCAGGAATCTCGAGGTGAGGCAGGAAATCCAGGGTACCTTTCCAGTTGCCACAGGGATATTGGGATTCCTATCAATTTTCAAAAGAGTTAGGCATTGTCTTCTTTTGTAGCATTGAACTCCGCGTTCCTCTCGAGATGTCAAATGGATGTGAGGCCTCCTGTCCAGATGAGGCGAGGAACTAGGGGTTTCGCTAGGGTCTCCACTGGGGATTCAGGCATCCCTTTATCTTGGGAAATGTTAGACTAGCTTGCATTCAAGTCACTGCAGGGAAATCCGGCCTTATGTCAACTCAGACCCTCTCGGTGTCCATTCCACATGAGCCAGTAAACTCAGGGTCCCTCTCACATACCCGTAGCTGAGATAACCCTTTGGTGAGTTGCTTGTGTAAAGTTGGCATTCCCCTGGATTCGAAGCCAGGGAATCAGCTCTCATCTCGAGATAATTTGTGGTACATGCAGCTTTTCTCTAGTTGCTGTGCTTTACTTGGTGTTCCTCTTGAATTGAGACGGTGTTCTCCGGGAATCTCTGGAGTTGCCTAAAGGAAGTAAAGCCAATTGTCGTGTTTGATGGGGAACACGGCATGACTCTGGAGCCAATGCAGGGGAATGTGGCCTCATCTCGAGGTGAGAAGTATGTCTCATGGCTTTTTTGAGTTTCAGCGGGAACCAGGGGTATATTCTCGAATTAAGATGCGGATGGCCCTTCAAAACTCGTGTCTCTTCAGCGACGTCAGGACTCCAGCCTATTTTCGAGGGACAGCTCGGGATTCTCCTCGAGGCTTGGCAGTGCAATAGCGACGCCTCTCCAGGTGAGTTGGAAGATCAAGGTTGCTTTTCCAGTTGCCACAGGGATATTGGGATTCCTATCAATTTTCAAGAGGAGTCAAGCATAGTCCCCTTTGAATCACTGCACTCTGCTTTCCTCTCGAGTTGTCAAAGGGATGTGAGGCCCCCTGTCGAGATTTGGCAGAGAACTAGGTCTTTCTCTAGGATCTCCACAGGGCATTCAGACAACCCTTCATCTTGTGACATGAAAGACGAGGCTGCATTCATGTCACTGCAGGGAAATCCGGCCTTATTTCGAGTCAGGGCATATCCGGGTCCATTCCACTTGAGGCAGCAAACTCAGGGTCCCTCTCACATACCTGTAGCTAAGAGAAGCCTCCTCTTGAGGTGCTTGCGGAAATTTGGCCCTCGTATTGAGTAGAAGCCAGGGAATCAGCTCTCATCTCGAGATGATTTCGGGTACACAGAGCTTTGCTCTAATTGCTGTGCTATAATTAGTGTTCCTCTAGACTTGGGATGGTGTTCTCGGGGAATCTCTGGAGTTGCCTAAAGGAAGTCAAGCCTCTTGTCATGTTTGGTCTGGAATGCGGGATGGCTCTGGAGCCAATGCAGGGGAATCAGGCCTCATCTCGAGTTGATTTGTGATACATGGAGTTCTTTCGTGTTGCTGCAGTGATCTCAGGATCCCTCTAGTGTTTTGAGAATGTTCTTGGGGACACTATCAAGTTCCTTAAAGAAGTAAGTCTCCTTTCCTGTTTGACGGGGAACACGGAATTACTCTGCATGCAATGTAGGGGAATCGGGCCCCATCTCACGGCAAGGGAGATGTCTCATGGTTTCTCTCGAGTTTCAGTGGGAACCTGGGGTACATTCTCGAGTTATGACCGGGATGGCCCTTGGAAACTTTTGTTGGTTCAGCAGCGTCAGGACACCTGTCTAGTTGCCAGGGTCACCTTGAGATTCTCCTCGAGGCTTGTCAGAGCAATAGGGAAGCTTCTCGATGTGAGGCGGGAGATGCAGGCTCCCGTCCCAATTGCCACGGGGATATTGGGATTCCTATCAATTTTCAAGAGGAGTCAGGCATCGTGTGCTTTTGAATCATTGAACTCCGTGTTCCTCTTGAGTTCTCAAAGGGAAGTGAGGACTCCTGTCGAGATGAGGCGGGGAACTAGTGCTTTCTCTAGGGTATCCACAGGGGATTCAGACATCCCTTCATCTTGGAAGATGAAAGACGAACCTGCATTCAAGTCACTGAAGGGAAATCCAGCCTTATTTCGAGTCAGGGCATCACACTTTTAATTCCATTTGAGACAGCAAACTCAGGGTCCCTCTCACCTACTTATAGCTGAGAGAAGCCTCCTGTTGATGTGCTGGTGGAAAGTTGGCCTTCCTCTTGAGTCAAAGCCAGGGAGTGTGCTCTCATCTTGAGATGATTTGTGGTACACGGACCTTTTCTCAATTTGCTCTGCTGAACTTGGTGTTCCTCTGGACTTGGTACAGTTTTCTCGGAGATTCTCTGGAGCTGCCTAAAGGAAGTCAAGCCACATGTCATGTTTGATTGGGAATGCGGGTTGGCTCTGGAGCCAATGCAGGGGAATCGGGCCTCATCTCGAGTTGATTTGGGATATACAGAGCTTTTCTTGGGTTGCTCTTCCGAACTTGGTGTTCCTCTAGAATTGGACGGTGTTCTCCGGGAAACTCTGGATTTGCCTAAATGAAGTATAGCCACTTGTTGTGTTGGATGTTGAATGTGGGTTGACTCTGGAGCCTATACAGGGGAATTGGGCTTCATCTCGAGCTGATTTGGGGTACACAGAACTCTTTCATGTTGCCGCAGTGATCCCAGGGTCCGTCTAGTATTGTAATAGTGTTCTTGGGGACTCTCTAGATTCCATAAAGAAGTCAAGCTTCTTTTCGTGTTTGATGGGAAACACGGACTTGCTCTGCACGCAATGCACTGGATCGGGCCTCATCTCACGCTGAGGGGGATGTCTCATGGCTTTTCTGTAGTTGAGGCGGGAACCTGGTATATATTCTCGAGTTACGACATGGATGGCCCTTCAAAACTCGTGTTTTTTCTGCGACGTCAGGGGACCTGTCTAGTTGTGAGGGACAACTCGGGATTCTCCTCGAGGCTTGGCAGGGTAATAGGGACGCCTCTCGAGGTGAGGCGGGAGTCGCAGTGTCCCTTTCCAGTTTCCACAAAGATATTGGGTTTTGTATCAATTTTCAAGAGGAGTCAGGCATCGTGTCCTTTGCAAGCATTGAACTCCTCGTTCCTCTCCAGTTTTCAAAGGGATGTGAGGCCTCCTGTAGAGATGAGGCGGGTAACTATGGCTTTCTCTAAGGTCTTCACAGGGGATTCAGACATCCCTTCATCTTGTGAGATGAAAGATGAGCCTGTATTCAAGTCATTGCAGGGAAATCCGTCCATATTTCGAGTCAGGGTATCTCGGTGTCCATTCCACTTAAGGCAGCAAACTCAGCGTCCCTCTCACATACCTATAGCTGAGAGAGGACTCCTCTTGAGGTGCTTGTGGAAAGTTGGCATTCCTCTTGAGTCGAAGCCAGGGTTTCTGCTCTCATTTCGAGATGACTTGGGGTACCCGGAGCTTTTCTCACGATGCTGTGTTGAACTTGATGTACCTCTAGACTTTGGACGGTGTTCCTGAGGAATCTCTGCAGTTGCCTAAAGGAAGTCAAGCCACTTGTCATGTTTGATGGGGTACGCGGTATGGCTCTGGATCCAATGGATGGGAATCGGGCCTCATCTGGAGTTGAATTGGGGTTCATGGTGCTCTTTCGTGTTGATGCAGTGAACTCAGGGTCCCTCTATACTCTTGTGACAGTATTCTTGGGGACTCTGTCGAGTTCTATCAGGGAAGTCAAGGCTCCATTCATGCTTGATGGGGAACATGGAATTACACTGCATGCAATGTAGGGGAATCGGGTCTCATGTATTGGAGAGGGGGATGTCTCAAGGCTTTTCTCGAGTTGCGGCAGGAAACTGGGGTATATTCTTGAGTTAAGACATGGACGGCTCTTGAAAACTTGTGCTTTTTCAGAGACGTCAGGACTCCTGTCTAGTTGCGAGACACACCTCGGGATTCTTCTCAAGGCTTTAAAGGGCAATAGGCAGGAATCTCGAGGTGAGGCAGGAAATCCAGGGTACCTTTCCAGTTGCCACAGGGATATTGGGATTCCTATCAATTTTCAAAAGAGTTAGGCATTGTCTTCTTTTGTAGCATTGAACTCCGCGTTCCTCTCGAGATGTCAAATGGATGTGAGGCCTCCTGTCCAGATGAGGCGAGGAACTAGGGGTTTCGCTAGGGTCTCCACTGGGGATTCAGGCATCCCTTTATCTTGGGAAATGTTAGACTAGCTTGCATTCAAGTCACTGCAGGGAAATCCGGCCTTATGTCAACTCAGACCCTCTCGGTGTCCATTCCACATGAGCCAGTAAACTCAGGGTCCCTCTCACATACCCGTAGCTGAGATAACCCTTTGGTGAGTTGCTTGTGTAAAGTTGGCATTCCCCTGGATTCGAAGCCAGGGAATCAGCTCTCATCTCGAGATAATTTGTGGTACATGCAGCTTTTCTCTAGTTGCTGTGCTTTACTTGGTGTTCCTCTTGAATTGAGACGGTGTTCTCCGGGAATCTCTGGAGTTGCCTAAAGGAAGTAAAGCCAATTGTCGTGTTTGATGGGGAACACGGCATGACTCTGGAGCCAATGCAGGGGAATGTGGCCTCATCTCGAGGTGAGAAGTATGTCTCATGGCTTTTTTGAGTTTCAGCGGGAACCAGGGGTATATTCTCGAATTAAGATGCGGATGGCCCTTCAAAACTCGTGTCTCTTCAGCGACGTCAGGACTCCAGCCTATTTTCGAGGGACAGCTCGGGATTCTCCTCGAGGCTTGGCAGTGCAATAGCGACGCCTCTCCAGGTGAGTTGGAAGATCAAGGTTGCTTTTCCAGTTGCCACAGGGATATTGGGATTCCTATCAATTTTCAAGAGGAGTCAAGCATAGTCCCCTTTGAATCACTGCACTCTGCTTTCCTCTCGAGTTGTCAAAGGGATGTGAGGCCCCCTGTCGAGATTTGGCAGAGAACTAGGTCTTTCTCTAGGATCTCCACAGGGCATTCAGACAACCCTTCATCTTGTGACATGAAAGACGAGGCTGCATTCATGTCACTGCAGGGAAATCCGGCCTTATTTCGAGTCAGGGCATATCCGGGTCCATTCCACTTGAGGCAGCAAACTCAGGGTCCCTCTCACATACCTGTAGCTAAGAGAAGCCTCCTCTTGAGGTGCTTGCGGAAATTTGGCCCTCGTATTGAGTAGAAGCCAGGGAATCAGCTCTCATCTCGAGATGATTTCGGGTACACAGAGCTTTGCTCTAATTGCTGTGCTATAATTAGTGTTCCTCTAGACTTGGGATGGTGTTCTCGGGGAATCTCTGGAGTTGCCTAAAGGAAGTCAAGCCTCTTGTCATGTTTGGTCTGGAATGCGGGATGGCTCTGGAGCCAATGCAGGGGAATCAGGCCTCATCTCGAGTTGATTTGTGATACATGGAGTTCTTTCGTGTTGCTGCAGTGATCTCAGGATCCCTCTAGTGTTTTGAGAATGTTCTTGGGGACACTATCAAGTTCCTTAAAGAAGTCAAGTCTCCTTTCCTGTTTGACGGGGAACACGGAATTACTCTGCATGCAATGTAGGGGAATCGGGCCCCATCTCACGGCAGGGGAGATGTCTCATGGTTTCTCTCGAGTTGGGAACCTGGGGTACATTCTCGAGTTATGACCGGGATGGCCCTTGGAAACTTTTGTTGGTTCAGCAGCGTCAGGACACCTGTCTAGTTGCCAGGGTCACCTTGAGATTCTCCTCGAGGCTTGTCAGAGCAATAGGGAAGCTTCTCGATGTGAGGCGGGAGATGCAGGCTCCCGTCCCAATTGCCACGGGGATATTGGGATTCCTATCAATTTTCAAGAGGAGTCAGGCATCGTGTGCTTTTGAATCATTGAACTCCGTGTTCCTCTTGAGTTCTCAAAGGGAAGTGAGGACTCCTGTCGAGATGAGGCGGGGAACTAGTGCTTTCTCTAGGGTATCCACAGGGGATTCAGACATCCCTTCATCTTGGAAGATGAAAGACGAACCTGCATTCAAGTCACTGAAGGGAAATCCAGCCTTATTTCGAGTCAGGGCATCACACTTTTAATTCCATTTGAGACAGCAAACTCAGGGTCCCTCTCACCTACTTATAGCTGAGAGAAGCCTCCTGTTGATGTGCTGGTGGAAAGTTGGCCTTCCTCTTGAGTCAAAGCCAGGGAGTGTGCTCTCATCTTGAGATGATTTGTGGTACACGGACCTTTTCTCAATTTGCTCTGCTGAACTTGGTGTTCCTCTGGACTTGGTACAGTTTTCTCGGAGATTCTCTGGAGCTGCCTAAAGGAAGTCAAGCCACATGTCATGTTTGATTGGGAATGCGGGTTGGCTCTGGAGCCAATGCAGGGGAATCGGGCCTCATCTCGAGTTGATTTGGGATATACAGAGCTTTTCTTGGGTTGCTCTTCCGAACTTGGTGTTCCTCTAGAATTGGACGGTGTTCTCCGGGAAACTCTGGATTTGCCTAAATGAAGTATAGCCACTTGTTGTGTTGGATGTTGAATGTGGGTTGACTCTGGAGCCTATACAGGGGAATTGGGCTTCATCTCGAGCTGATTTGGGGTACACAGAACTCTTTCATGTTGCCGCAGTGATCCCAGGGTCCGTCTAGTATTGTAATAGTGTTCTTGGGGACTCTCTAGATTCCATAAAGAAGTCAAGCTTCTTTTCGTGTTTGATGGGAAACACGGACTTGCTCTGCACGCAATGCACTGGATCGGGCCTCATCTCACGCTGAGGGGGATGTCTCATGGCTTTTTCTGTAGTTGAGGCGGGAACCTGGTATATATTCTCGAGTTACGACATGGATGGCCCTTCAAAACTCGTGTTTTTTTCTGCGACGTCAGGGGACCTGTCTAGTTGTGAGGGACAACTCGGGATTCTCCTCGAGGCTTGGCAGGGTAATAGGGACGCCTCTCGAGGTGAGGCGGGAGTCGCAGTGTCCCTTTCCAGTTTCCACAAAGATATTGGGTTTTGTATCAATTTTCAAGAGAGTGGAGTCAGGCATCGTGTCCTTTGCAAGCATTGAACTCCTCGTTCCTCTCCAGTTTTCAAAGGGATGTGAGGCTCTCCTGTAGAGATGAGGCGGGTAACTATGGCTTTCTCTAAGGTCTTCCACAGGGGATTCAGACATCCCTTCATCTTGTGAGATGAAAGATGAGCCTGTATTCAAGTCATTGCAGGGAAATCCGTCCATATTTCGAGTCAGGGTATCTCGGTGTCCATTCCACTTAAGGCAGCAAACTCAGCGTCCCTCTCACATACCTATAGCTGAGAGAGGACTCCTCTTGAGGTGCTTGTGGAAAGTTGGCATTCCTCTTGAGTCGAAGCCAGGGGGTTTCTGCTCTCATTTCGAGATGACTTGGGGTACCCGGAGCTTTTCTCACGATGCTGTGTTGAACTTGATGTTACCTCTAGACTTTGGACGGTGTTCCTGAGGAATCTCTGCAGTTGCCTAAAGGAAGTCAAGCCACTTGTCATGTTTGATGGGGTACGCGGTATGGCTCTGGATCCAATGGATGGGAATCGGGCCTCATCTGGAGTTGAATTGGGTCTTTCGTGTTGATGCAGTGAACTCAGGGTCCCTCTATACTCTTTGTGACAGTATTCTTGGGGACTCTGTCGAGTTCTATCAGGGAAGTCAAGGCTCCATTCATGCTTGATGGGGAACATGGAATTACACTGCATGCAAATGTAGGGGAATCGGTCTCATGTATTGGAGAGGGGTGATGTCTCAAGGCTTTTCTCGAGTTGCGGCAGGAAACTGGG
>JAJLRB010001056.1:0-89374 GCA_020976825.1 Odocoileus hemionus
CCAGATGAGGCGGGGAAAATGGGGGGTTTCCTAGGGTCCCCATGGGGATTCGGGATCCCTTTTCTTGGGAAATGAATAGCTTGATTCAATCACGGGGAAATCCCCCCCTTATGTCAACTCAGACCCTCTGGGTGCCCTTCCACATGAGCCAAAAAACTGGGGGCCCTTCACAACCCGAGCTAGATAACCCTTTGGTGAGTTGCTTGTGTAAAGTGGCTTTTCCCCGGGATTCAAACCGGGAATCAGCTTCTCTCGTGAAAATTTTGGGACATCGTTTTCCTTTTGCTTTTTCTTTACTGGGTGTTCCTTTAAATTGAGACGGGTTCCCCCGGGAACCCTTTGGGTTTCCCCTAAAGGAAAAAAACCCCAATTGCGTGTTTGGGGGGAAACCGGTGCTCGGAGCCAATGCGGGAAGTGGCCTCATCCGGGGTGAGAATTGTCTAGGTTTTTTTTTTTCAGCGGGAACCGGGGGTATATTTAAATTAAGATGCGGAGGGCCCCTTCAAAACCGTGTCCTTCGCGACCGGCTCCACCTTTTTTCGGGGACACTCGGGTTTTCGAGGTTTGGCATGCAATGCGACGCCTTCCCCGGGGTGAGTTGGAAATCAAGGTTGCTTTTCCAGTTCCCACAGGGATATTGGGATTCCTATCAATTTTCAAGAGGGGTCAAGCATGTCCCCTTTGAATCATGCCTCTGCTTTCCTCTCGATTTGAAAGGGATTGGGCCCCCTGTCGAGTTTTGGGGGACTAGGTCTTTCTCTGGGATTCCACAGGATTCAAAAACCCCTTCATTTTGTGCATGAAAGACAGGCTGCATTCAGTACTGCAGGGAAAATCCGGCCTTTTTTTCGAGTCGGGGGATTGGGGTCCTTTCCATTGAGGCAAAAAATCAGGGCCCCTCACAACCTGTAGAAAGAGGAAGCCTCCTCTTGGGTGCTTGCGGAAATTTGGCCTCATTGAGTAGAGCCAGGGACCGTCTCATCTCGAATGATTTCGGTACCAGACTTTGCTCTAATTGCTGGTTTAAAATTGGGTTTTCCCCTTTTTTGATTGGGGATGGGTTCTGGGGGAAATCTTGGGTTGCCAAAAGGAATCAACCCTCTTGCATGTTTGGTCGGAATCGGGAGCTCGGGAGCCAATGCGGGGGGAATCAGGCCTCATCTGGGTTTGATTTGTGATACATGGAGTTTTTTTGTTTGCTGAGTGATTCAGGATCCCTCTAGTGTTTGAAATGTTTTTGGGACACCAAGTTCCTTAAAGAAGTCAATTTCCCCCCTTTCCTTTTGGACGGGGAACACAATTACCCCTGCATGCAATGTGGGGAAAATGGGGCCCCATCTCACGGCAGGGGATTTTTATGGTTTTTTTCCTTTTCATGGGAACCTGGGTACATTCCGAGTTATGACCGGATGCCTTGGAAACTTTTTTTGGTTAGCCGAGGACACCCGTCAGTTTCCAGGGTCACCTTTAGATTCTCCCCGAGGCTTGTCGAGCAATAGGGAAGCTTCTCGTGTAGGCGGGGGATGCAGGCTCCCTCCAAATTGCCACGGGGATATTGGGATTCCTATCAATTTTTCAAGAGGAGTCAGGCATCGTGTGCTTTTGATATTTAACTCCCGGGGTTCCCCTTGAGTTCTCAAAGGGAAGTGAGGGCTCCCGTCGAGGAGGGGGGAAACTGTGCTTTCTCTAGGGATCCCAAAAGGGGGTTCAAAATCCCCTTATTGGAAGATGAAAAAACGAACCCGATTCAATCACTGAAGGGAAACCGCCTTTTTTCGAGTAGGGCATCACCTTTTAATTCCATTTTGGGACAGCAAACTCAGGGTCCCTTCACCCCTTATACTGAGAGAACTCCTGTTGATGTGCTGGTGGAAAGTTGGCCTTCCCTTGATCAAAGCCAGGGAGTGTGCCTTTATTTTTGAGAGATTTGTGGTACACGGCCTTTTTCAATTTGCTCTGCTGAACTTGGGGTTCCTCTGGACTTGGTCAGTTTTCTTGGGGATTCTCTGGGGCTGCTAAAGGAAACAAGCACTGTCATGTTTGATTGGGAATGGGGTTGGCCGGACCCAAGAGGGGGAAACGGGGCCCCATTGATTTTATTTGGGGTTTAAAAGCTTTTTTGGGTTGTCTTCCCAAATTGTGTTTCCCCTTTGAAATTTGGGCGGGGTTTTTTTCCGGGGAAATTGGATTTGCCAAATGAAGTATAGCACTTGTATGTGTTAGGATGTTGAATGTGGGTGATCTGGAGCCTATCCAGGGGTGGAATTGGGCTTAATCCCCCCTCGAGCTGATTCTCGGGTAACGAATTCTTTCATTGTAGCCGCCAGTGATCCCCCTAGGGGTACCGTTAGTATTGTAAATAGTGTTCTTGGGACTCTTAGATTCCATAAAGAGTCAAGCTTCTTTTACGTGTTTGATGGGAAGAACACGGACTGCTCTGCACGCAATGCTACTGGAGCGGCCTCATCCCACGCTGAGGGGAATGTCTCATGGCTTTTCTGTAGTTGAGGCGGGAAAAAAAAAACTGAGTATATTTTCTCGGTTACGACATGGATGGCCCTTCAAAACTGCGTGTTTTTTTCTGCGACTGTCAGGGACCTAGTGTCTAGTTGTGATGGACAAACTCGGGATTCTCTCTCGAGGCATGGCAGGGCAATAGGGACGCCGCTCGAGTTGAGGCGGGAGACGCCTGTATTCTTTCCATTTCCTTTCCCCTCACAAAGAAATTGACTTTTGTATCAATTTTCAAGAGGGAGTCAGCAACGTCTCCGTTGCACGTCAATGAACTCACCTCGTTCCTCTTCCAGTTTTTCAACAAGTATGTGTGAGGGCCTCCTGTAGCGGAGCTGCTAAGGGAGGCGTACCTATGGCTTTCTCTAATGGTCTTCACAGGGTGGATTAAGGTACCAGCCCTTCTTCTTGTGAGATGTAATGATGACGCGCATGTTATTTTCAAGTTATTGCTAGGAAACTCCATCCATATTTCGCATAGCGCAGGGTACTCCTCTCGGTGTCCATTCCAACTAAATGCATGATATCCAGATCACACTACTCAGCGCTCCTCTCACATACCTATAGCTGAGAGAGTAATCTCCTGTGTGAGGTGCTTGTGGAAACGTTAGGCATTCCCTTGTGAGTCGCGACACCCAAAAAGAAGGAAATCGAAGCCAGGGTGACTGCTCGCATTTCAGATAGATGACCTTGGGGTACCCGAGAGGCTATTCTCACGCGTATGCTGTGTTGAACTTGATGTATCCTCTAGACTTGGACGGTGTTCCTGAGGAATCTCTGCAGTTGCCTAAAGGAAGTCAAGCCACTTGTCATGTTTTGATGGGGTACGCGGTATGGCTCTGGATCCAATGGATGGGAATCGGGCCTCATTATGGAGTTGAATTGGGGGTCATGGTGCTCTTCTCGTGTTGATGCAGTGAACTCGAAGGGGTCCCTCTATACTCTTGTGACAGTATTCTTGGGGACTCTGTCGAGTTCTATCAGAAGTCAAGGCTCCATTCAATGCTTGATGGGGAACATGGAAATTACACTGCATTGCAATGTAGGGGAATTAGGGGTCATGTATTAGGAGAGGGGATCGTCTCAAGGCGTTTGTCTTCTCAGAGTTGGCGGCAGGAAACTGGGGGTATATTCTTGAGTTATAGACATGGACGGCCTCTTCATGAAAACTTGTGCTTTTGCAGAGACGTCAGAGACTATTCCTGTCTTAGTTGCGAGAACACAAAACCTCGGGGATTCTCCTCCAAGGCTTTAAAGGGCAATCGGCAGTAACCTCGAGTTGAGGAGGCGGAAATTCACAGGGTACCTTTTCCAGTTGCCACAGGGATATTGGGATTCCTATCAATTTTCAAAAGAGTTAGGCATTGTCCCTTCTTTATTTAAGCATTGATGAACTCCGCTCCGCGTTATCCTCTCGAGGATGTCAAATGGATTTGTGAGGTAGCCACCTGTCCAAATGAGAACGAGGAACTAGGGGTTTTCCGCTAGGGTCTCCACTGGGGATTCATACATCCCTTTAAATCTTGGGAAATGACTATAGACGAGCACTTGCATTTTCAAGTCACTGCAGTATAAGGAAATCCGGCCTCCTTAATGTTCAACTCAGCGGTCAGACCCTCGTCGGTGTCCATTTCCAACACATGAGCCAGTAAACACAGAGGGTTCCTCTCACATACCCGAAGCTGAGTATTCACCCTGTTGGTGAGTTTTGCTTGTGTAAAAGATGGCCATTCCTCTGCAGGATAGCGAGAGCCAGGGAATCAGCTCTCATCTCGAACAAAATTAAGTGTTTACAGTGCAGCTTTTCCCTCTAGTTGGCTGTGCTATATTGTGGTGTTTTCCAACTGCTGAGAATTGATGTATGGTTGTATCTCCAGGAAAGTCTCTGGAGTATGCCTAAAAGGAAGTAAAGGCCACTTGTCGTGTTTGATGTGGAACACGACATGAACACTTTGAGCCAATGCAGGGAAATGTGTGCCTCATCTTCGAGGTGGGGGCTGGTGATGTCTCAATGGCTTTTTTATGAGTTTCAGCGGGAACCAGGGGTATATTCCTCGAATTAAGACTGGGAATGGCCCTTCAAAACTCGTTTCTCTTCAGCGACGCCAGGACTCCAGCCTAATTAGCTGAGAGACAGCTCGGGATTCTCCTCGAGGCTTGGCAGTGCCAATAGCGACGCCTCTCCAGGTGAGTTTGGAAGACAAGGTTGCTTTTCCAAGTGCTGCCACAGGGATAATTGGATTCCTATCAATTTTTTCAAGAGGAGTCAAGCATAGTCCCCATTTGAATCACTTGCACTCTGCATTCCTCTCGAGTTGTCAAAGGGGGATGAGAGGCCCCCTTGTCGAGATTTGGCAGAGAACTAGGTTCTTCTCTAGGATCTCCACAGGGCATTCAGACAACCCTTCATCTTGTGACATGAAAGACGAGGCTGCATTCATGTCACTGCAGGGAAATCCGGGCCTTATTTCGAGTTAGGGCAGTCTATTCCGGGTCCATTCCACTTGAGGCAGCAAACTCAGGGGTCCCTCTCACATACCTGTTAGCTAAGAGAAGCCTCCTCTTGAGGGCTTGAGGAAATTGGCCCTCTGTATTGAGTAGTAAGCCAGGGAATCAGGCTCTCAGTATCAAGATGATTTCGGGTGACATCTAAAGAAGCATTTGCTCTATATTGCTAGTGTGCTAACTTATGGTTCCTCTCCTCAGACTTGGGGATGGTTGTGTTCTCGGGGAATCTCTGGAGTTGCCTAAAGGAAGTCAAGTTCAAGCCTCTTGTCAATGTTTGTCCAGGAAGGCGGGATGTCTCCATGGAGCCAATGCAGGGGAATCAGGGCCTCATCTCGAGTTGATTTGAGAATACATGGAGTTCTTTCGCATCGTTGTGCTAAGTGACCTCAGGATCCCTCTCATGATTTTGAGAAATGTTCTTGGGGACACTATGCAAGTTCCTTAAAGAGTCAAGTCCTTTTGTTTTTTAGTTCTCCTTCAGTACTGTTTGACGGGGCTACTACGGAATTTGCTCTGCATCATGCAAAGTAGGGGAGAATCGGGCATTCCGTCCCCCCCCCCAAATAATCTCTCGGATTTCAAGGGAGAATGTCGTCATCATGGTTTCATCTAGCGAGTTTCAGTGGGGAAACCTGGGGGGATACAATGCTCGATTTACGACGGCGGATGGCCCTTGAAAACATTCGTGTTGGTTCAGGTGGCGTCAGTGGATGTCCTGTCGAGTTTGCCCGAGGGTCACCTTTAGGATTCTCCTCTGAGCTTGGCAGGAGCATAGGGAAGCTTCTCGAGGTGAGGCGGGAAGATCAGGGCCCCCAGGTTCTCCCTGTCCCAGATATTACCACGGGGATATTGGGATTCCTAATCACTTTTCAAGAGGAGTTCAGGCATCGAGTTCTTTTGAATCAATGAACTCCGTGTTTTTTTTTTTTTTTACTCATTGAGTTCAGCGAAAGGGGTCAAGAGGCTGAGGCATCCTGTCGAGATGAGGGCGGGTAACTAGCGCTTTTTCTCTAGGTACTCCACAGGGGATTACAGAAATCCCTACATACTTGTGAAGATGAAAGACGAGACTGCTATTCAAGTCACTGCAAGGGAAATCCAGGCCTTATTTCGAGTCAAGGGCAGCACACTTTTAATTCCATTTGAGACAGCAAACTCAGGGTCCCTCTCACCTACTTATAGCTGAAGAAGCCTCCAGTTGATTGTGTCTGGTTGAAAGTTGGCCTCAGGTGCCTCTTGAGGTCCAAGCCAGGGAGTGTGGCTCTCATCTTGGAGAAGAATTTGTGTTACAACGGACCATTTCCTCAATCTTGGCTTCTGTCTGGCCGAACTCTCTGGTGTTTCTTCTGGACTTGGTACAGTTTTCTCGGAGATTTCCTCTGGAGCTGCCTAAAGGAAGTCAAGGCACATGTCATTTTTGATTGTGAAATGCGGGTTGGCTCTGGAGCCGAATGCAGGGAAATCTGCCCTCATCTCGAGTTGATTTGGGATATACAGAGCTTTTCTTGGGTTGTCTTCCGAACTTGGTGGTTCCTCTAAAAGGGGGAAACGGTGTTCTCGGGAAACTCTGGATTTGCCTAAATGAAGTAAGCCACTTGTTGTGTTGGATGTTGAATGGGGGTTGACTCTGGACCCTATACAGGGAATTGGGCTTCATCTCGAGCTGATTTGGGGGTACACAGAACTCTTTCATTTTGCCCCCAGTGATCCCAGGGTCCGTCTAGTATTGTAATAGTGTTTTTGGGGGGACTCTCTAGTTTCCCATAAAGAAGTCAAGCTTCTTTTCGTGTTTGAGGGGAAACACGGACTTGCTCTGCACGCAATGCACTGGATCGGGCCTCATCTCACGCTGAGGGGGATGTCTCATGGCTTTTCTGTAGTTGAGGCGGGAACCTGGTATATATTCTCGAGTTAGACATGGATGGCCCTTCAAAACTCGTGTTTTTTCTGCGACGTCAGGGGACCTGTCTAGTTTTGAGGGAAACCGGGTTTTCTCCTCGAGGCTTGGCAGGGTAATAGGGACGCCTCTCGAGGTGAGGCGGGAGTCGCAGTGTCCTTTCCAGTTTCCACAAAGATATTGGGTTTTGTATCAATTTTCAAGAGGAGTCAGGCATCGTGTCCTTTGCAAGCATTGAACTCCTCGTTCTCTCCAGTTTTCAAAGGGATGTGAGGCCTCCTGTAGAGATGAGGGGGGGTAACTATGGCTTTCTCTAAGGTTTCCCCACAGGGGATTCAGACATCCCTTCATCTTGTGAGATGAAAATGAGCCTGTATTCATACTTGCGGGGAAAAATCCGTCCATATTTCGAGTCAGGGTATCTCGGTGTCCATTCCACTTAAGGCAGCAAAACTCAGCGTCCCTTCACATACCTATAGCTGAGGGGAGGACTCCTCTTGAGGTGCTTGTGGAAAGTTGGCATTCCTCTTGAGTCGAAGCCAGGGTTTCTGTCTCATTTCGAGATGACTTGGGGTACCCGGAGCTTTTCTCACGATGCTGTGTTGAACTTGATGTACCTCTAGACTTTGGACGGTGTTCCTGAGGAATCTCTTTCAGTTGCCTAAAGGAAGTCAAGCCATTGTCATGTTTGATGGGGTACGCGGTATGGCTCTGGATCCAATGGATGGGAATCGGGCCTCATCTGGAGTTGAATTGGGGTTCATGGTTGCTTTCGTGTTGATGCAGGAACTCAGGGTCCTCTATACTCTTGTGACAGTATTCTTGGGGACTCTGTCGAGTTCTATCAGGGGAAATCAAGGCTCCATTCATGCTTGTGGGGAACATGGAATTTCACTGCATGCAATGTAGGGGGAAACGGGTCTCATGTATTGGAAAGGGGGGGTGTCTCAAGGCTTTTCTCGAGTTGCGGCAGGAAACTGGGGTATATTTCTTTAGTTAAGACATGGACGGCTCTTGAAAACTTGTGCTTTTTCAAGACGTCAGGACTCCTGTCTAGTTTCGAGCACACCTCGGATTCTTCTCAAGGCTTTAAAGGCAATAGGCAGGAATCTCGAGGTGAGGCAGGAAATCCAGGTACCTTTCCAGTTGCCAAAGGGATATTGGGATTCCTATCAATTTTCAAAAGAGTTGGCATTTCCTTTTGACATGACCCCGCTTCCTCTCGAGTGCAAAGGAGTGAGGCCCCTGTCCAGATGGGGAGGAACGGGGGTTTCCTGGGGTCTCCAGGGGGGTTCGGGCACCCTTTTATCTTGGGAAAGAGACGCCATTCAAGTCATCGGGAAAATCCGGCCTTATTAATCAGCCCTTCGGGCCATTCCACTGAGCAAAACTCGGGGCCCCTTCCTACCGTAGTAAAACCTTTTGGTTGCTTGGAAATTGGGCCCCCTATTGAACCGGGGAAAATCAGCTTCTCTCGGATTTTTTGGGACACAGCTTTTTTATTGCTGTGCTTTAGGTGTTCCTTTTAAATTGGAGGTGTTCTCGGGAATCCTGGGTTGCCAAAAGGAAGTAAAGCCAAATTGTTGTGTTTGGAGGGGAAAAGGCAAAATCTGGAGCCTTTTGCAGGGGATTGGTTCTCTGATGAGAAGATGTTCTGGCTTTTTTGAGTTTCGGGGAAACCCGGGGGGATATTCTCGAATTAAAGGGGATGGCCTTCAAAAACTCGTTTCTTTTCAGGAGTCAGGATCCAGCCTATTTTCGAGGGACAGTCGGGATTCCTCGAGGTTTGGGCAGGAAATAGGAGCTCTCGGTGGGGGAAGAAAAGGTTTCCCCCATTCCACGGAATTGGTTTCCCTATAAATTTTAAAGAGGAGTAAAGCATGTCCCTTTGAATCAGGAACTCTTTCCTTGAGTTTTCAAAGGGATGGAGGCCCCCTGTGAGATTTGGGGAACTGGTTTTTTCGGATCCACAGGGTTCAGAAAAACCCTCTCTTGGAATAAAAGAAAATGCTTCGTACTGGGAAAACCCGCCTTATTTGGTAGGGCTACCTTTAAATTCCATTGGGGCAGCAAATCAGGGTCCCTCTAAATACTTTAGTGAGAAACCCCTTGGGTGTTTGGGAAATTGGCCCTCTTGGTAAAGCCGGGGAAATGCTCTATCCGAATGTTTTGGGTCCCAAGACTTTCTCAATTGCTTGCTAATTTGGTTCCAGACTTGGGGGGTTTCTGGGGAAAATCTCTGGAGTTTGCCTAGGGAAGTCAAGCAAGTCATTTTTGGGTTGGAATGGGGGGTGGTTTGGGAGCCAATGCAGGGGAATGGGGCCTATCGAGTTGATTTTGATACAGGGGGAGTTTTTTTGTTGCTGAGGTCTCGGTTCCCTTTGTGTTTTGAGGAAATGTTCTTGGGGAACACTTCAAGTTCTTAAAGAGGTCAAGTCTTCCTTTTCCTGTTTGGGGGGGAAACAGGAAATTCTCTGACAATGAAAAAATCGGGCCCCTCTCCCAAGGGGGAGTCTCGGTTTTCTGGTGGGGGAACGGGGGAAATTTCTCGAGTTAGCCCGGGGTGGCCCTTAACCTTTTTTTTCCGCTCAGGACTGTCTAGTTGAGGGCACCTGGATTCCCCCTCGGGGTTGAGGAATGGGGAAAGCTTCTCGAGTGAGGCGGGGATGAGGTCCCTCCAAATTCCCGGGTTTTGGGGGTTTATCAATTTTCAAGGGAGTCGGCATCGTGTTTTTTGAACATTAAAACTCTTTTCCTTTAGTTTCAAAGGGGAAATGAGGCTCCTTGGGATGAGGGGGGGAATATGCCTTTTTTAAGGTTTCCAAGGGGGTTTCAGACATCCCCATTTGGGAAAGATGAAAGAAAACCTGATTCAAGTCATGGGGAAAAATCCGCCTTATTTCGAGTCGGGTAACTTTTTTCCATTGGGGGCAGAAATCGGGCCCCTCTCCCCTACTTATAGTGGGAGGCCTCTTTGGTGCTGTGGAAATTTGGGCCCTTCCTCTTGATCAAACCCGGGGTTTTCTCTCTCTTGAGATGATTTGGGTCCCGGCCTTTTAAATTTGCTTGGGGAATTTGGGTTTTCCTCTGACTTGGACGTTTTCTGGAATTTTTGGGTGTTTAAAGGGAGTCAAGCCCATGTCATTTTTGGTTTGGAAAAATCGGGTTTTGGCTCTGGACCCAAATGAGGGGAATGGGCCTTTTTTTCGGTTGATTTGGGATAAAACGGGGAGCTTTTTTTGGGTTGCTCTTCCAAATTGGTGTTCCTCTAGAGGGACGGTTTTTTTCCCCCCGGGGGAAAATTTGGGGATTTCCTAAAATGAAGATAGCATTTTTGGTTTTTTTGGGGGAGTTGAATTGGGTTTGACTCTGGAGCCTATACAGGGGAAATTTGGGTTCATCTTTGAGCGATTTGGGGTCCGAATTTTATGTTTGCCGCAGTGGGATCCCAGGGTCCGTTTAGTATTTAATAGGTTCTTGGGGGACCCTCTAATTTCCATAAAAGAAGTCAAGCTTCTTTTCGTGTTTGATGGGAACCAGGATTGTCTGCACCAATCATGGATTCGGGCCCCTCATTCTCGTTTTTGAGGGGGTGTTCTAGGGCCCTTTTTGTAGTTGAGGCGGGAAACCCTGGTATATTCTCGAGTTAAAAGGATGGCCTTCAAAACTGGGTTTTTTTTTGCGACGTCGGGGACTGCTTTTTGGGGACACTCGGGATTTCCTGAGGCTTGGCAGGAATGGGGACCCCTCTCGGTGAGGGGGAGCCCAGTTTTTTTCCATTTTCCCAAAGATTTTGGGTTTTTATCAATTTTAAAGAAGTCAGCATTTTTCCTTTGAACAAAAAACCCCTTTTTCCCTCATTTTTCAAAGGGGGAGGCCCCTGTGAGATGGGCGGGAATAGGTTTTCTTTTTGGTTCCGGGGGTTTCAGACACCTTCATCTTGTGAATAAAAAGAGAGCTGTTTTAAAGTCTTTGCAGGAAATCCGCCTATTGAGTCAGGGTTCCGGGTCCATTCCACTTAAGGCGCAAACTCAGGCCCCTTCACTCCCTATAGTAAGGGCTCCTTTGAGGTGTTTGGGAAATTGGCTTCTTTGAGTGAACCCGGGTTTTGCTTCATTCAGATGAGGGGGGTACCCGAGTTTTTCTCAATGCTGTGTTAATTAATGTTCCTTAGACTTGGAGGTGTTCCGGGAATCTCTGGTTCCCTAAAGGAAGTCAAGCCTTGTATTTTTTGTGGGGGCGGATGGCTCTGGACCAAGGGAGGGAAGGGGGCCTCATCTGGAGTTGATTGGGGTTCATGGGTTCTTTCTGTTGTGAAAGGATTCGGGTCCCTTATTTTGAATTTTTTGGGGACCTTCATTTTAGGGAAGTCAAGGCTCCTTCTTTTTGAGGGAAAACATAATTAACTGCATGAAATTTGGGGGGGAAATCGGGCCATTAAGGGAGGGGGATGTCTCAGTTTTCCTGGGAGTTGGGAAAACTGGGGGAAATTTTCTGAGTTAAGACGGAGGCCTTAAAAAATTTGTTTTTCAAGGTCGGGGACCTGTTATTTGCGGCCCCCCAATTTTTCTCGGGGTTTTAAAAGGGCAAAAATGGCAGGAAACTCGAGGTGTGGCAGGAAAATCCAGGTACCTTTCCAGTTGCCACAGGGATAGTGGGATGCCGTATCATTTTTCAAAGTGAGTTAGGCATTGTCTTCCTTTTGTAGCAGTGAACTCCTCCGCCGTTCCTCTCGAGATGTCCAAATGGATGTGAGGCCTCCTGTCCCCGATGAGGCGAGATCTAGGGTTTTCGCTAGGGACTCCACGGGGATTCTCAGCATCCCTTTATCTTGGAGAAATGTTAGACTAGCTTGCATTCAAGTCACTGCCAGGGAAATCGCGGCCTTATGTCTACTCATACCCTCTCGTGTTCCATTCCCCATGAGCGAGTAAACTACTCAGTGTTCCCTCTCAAATACCCGTAGCTGAATAACCCTTTGGTGAGTTGCTTGTGTAAAGTTGACATTCCCCTCTGATTCGAATCCAGGGAATTCAGCCTCTCTCTCGAGATAATTATGTGGTACATGCAGCTTGTTCTCTAGTTGCTGAAGCTTTACTTGGTGTTCCTCGTGTATTGAGATGTGGGTTCTCCCGGGAATCTCTGGAGTTGCCTAAAGGAAGTATAAGCCAAGTGACGTGTTTGATGGGGAACACCGGCATGACCTCTGGAGCCAATGCAGGGGAATGTGTGCCTCATTTACGAGGTTAGAAGTCTGTCTCAATGGCTTTTTGGAGTTTCATCAGCGGTAACCAGGGGTATATTCTCGAATTAAGATGCGGATGGGCCCTTCAAAACTCCGTGTCTCCTTCAAGCGAACGTCAGGACTTCCCCCCAGCCCCCCCCCCCCTATTTTCGAGGGACAGCTCGGGATTCTCCTGCGAGGCTATATCAGTGCAATAGCGACGCCTCTCCAGGTGAGTTTGGAAGATTCAAGTTGGCTTTTCCAGTTGCCACAGAGGATATTGGGATTGCTATCCATATTCAAGAGAGTCACGCATAGGCCCCCCCTTTGAATCACTGCACTCTGCTCCCCTCTCGAGTTGTCAAAGGGATGTGAGGCCCCCTGTCGAGATTTGGCAGAGAACCAGGTCTTTCTCTAGGATCTGCACAGGGCATTCAGACAGACCCTTCATCCTTGTGGACATGAAAACCGAGGCGGCATTCATGTCACTACTGCAGGGCAACTCCGGCCCTCATTTCGAGTCAGTGGGCATATCCGGTCCATTCCACTTGAGGCAGCAAACTCAGGGGTCCATCTCACATACCTGTAGCTAAGAGAACCGCCTCTTGAGGGTGCTTGCGGAAATTTGGCCCATCGTATTGAGTAGAAGCCAGGGAATCAGCTTCATCATCTCGAGATGATTTCGAGGTTACAACATAAGACTTTGCTCGAATTGCTGTGCTATAATTATGTTTCCGCTAGACTTGGGATGGTGTTTCTCGGGGAAGTCTCTGGAGTTGCCTAAAGGAAGTCAAGCCTCTTGTCATGTATGGTCTGGAATGCTGGATTTGCTCTGAGCCAATGCAGGGGAATCTGGCCTCAGTCTCGAGTTGATTCTGAGAGTACATAGGAGGTCTGTTCTTGTGTGGCTGCAAGTTGATCTCAGGATTCCCGCGAAGTGTTTTGATATTGTATCTTGGACACTATCAAGTTCCGTAAAGAAGTCAAGTCTGCCTTTCCCTTTTTATGGGGAACACGGAATTACACTGCATGCAATGTAGGGAATCGGGCCCCATCTCACGGCAAAAGGGAGATGGTCTCATGGGTTTTCTCTCGGGAGTTTCAGTTGGAAACATGGGGTACAATTCTCTCGAGGTTATGACCGGGAATGGCCCTTGGAAACTTTTGTTGGATCAGCATGCGTTAGGACACCTGTCCTAGTTAGCCAGGGTCACCTTGAGATTCGCCTCGAGGCTATGTCAGAGCAATAGGGAAGCTTATCGATGTGAGCGGGTGATGCAGGCTTCCCGTCCCAATTGCCACGGGCATATTGGATTCCTATCAATTTCCAAGAAGGAGTCTGGGCTTCGTGTGCTTTTGAATCATTGGAACTGCCGGTGTTCCTCTTGAGTTTCTCAAAGGGAAGTGAGGGACCTCCTGTCGAGATAGGCGGGGAACTGAGTGCTTTCCTATGGTAGCCACAGGGATTCAGACATCCCTTCATCCATGGTGGAAGATGAATGGACGAACCTGCATTCAAGTCACTGGAAGGGAAAATCCAGCTTATTTCGAGGCAGAGCATCACAATTTTTAATTATATTTCAGACAGGAAAAAACAAATTCACAGGGTCCCTCTCACCTACTTATATACGCTGAGATAAAGCCTCCTGTTTGATGTGCTGGGTGTGAAAGTTTGGGCCCTCCTCTTTGAGTTCAAAGCCAGGGAGTGTGCTTCTCATCTTTGAGCATGATTTGTGGTACAAGCACCTATCCTTTACTCTAATTTGCTCTACCCGAACTTGGTGTTGTCTCTTGGACTTGGTACAGTTTTTCCCTCGGAGATGTCTCTGAGCGTGCCTAAAGGAATGTCGAAGCCACATGTCATGTTTGATTGGGAATGCGGGTTGGCTCTGGAGTCGCAATGCAGGGAATCGGGCCTCATCTCGAGTTGAGTTGGGTAGGGTATATACAGCAAGCTTTTTCTTGGTTGCTCTTACCGAACGTGTGGTGTTCCTCTAGAAATCTGGCGACGGTGTTCTCCGTGGGAAGACTCTGGATTTGCCTAAATGAAGATATAGCCACTTGTTGTGTATTGATGCTGAAATTGTGGGGTTGACTCTGGCTGGAGCCTATACAGGGGAATTAGGCTTCATCTCGAGCTGATTTGGGTACACAGAACTCTTTTCATGTGCCGCAGTGATCCCAGGGTCCGCTAAGTATTGGTAATAGTGTTTTAACTTGGGGACTCTCTAGATATCCATAAAAGAAGTCAAGCTTCTTTGTCGTGTTGATGGGAAACACGACTTTGCTGCTGCACGCAATGCACTGGATCTTTGGTCCTCATCTCACGCTGAGGGGGATGTCTCATAGGGCTTTGTTTCAGTAGTTGAGGCGGGAACCTGGTAATAAATTCTCGATTTTACACATGGCTATGGCCGCTTCAAAGACTCGTGGTTTTTTTGTTTCCCTGCGACGTCAGGGGACCAGTCTAGTTAATGAGGGAACGAACTCGGGATGACCTCCTCGAGCTTGGCAGGGTAATAGGGAGGCCTTCTCGAGGTGAGGCGGGAGTCGCAATGTCCCTTTCCAGTTTCCCAACAAAGAGATATTGGTTTTTGTATCAATTGTTCAGAGAGGAGTCAGGCATCGTGGGTCCTTTGGCAAACATTGAACCCCCTCGTCCACTCTCCAGTTTCAAAGATGGATGTAGGCCCTCCTGTAGAGATGAGCGGGTAAGACTATGGCTTTCTCTAAGTCTTCGACAGGGGATTCAGACATCCCTTCATCTATGTGATATGAAAGATGAGCCTGTATCAAGTCATTGCAAGGGGAAATCCGTCCATATTTTGTTCGCGTCAGGGTATCCGCGGTGTCCATTCCACTAAAGGCATGCAAACGTTCAGCGTCCCTCTCACATACCTATAGCTATGAGAGAGGACTCCTCTTAGGTGTTTGTGAAATGTTGGCAATACCTCTTGGATCTGACAGAAGCCAGATGTTTTCTGCTCTCATTATCGAGATGACTTGGGGTACCCGTAGCTTTTCTCACGATGCTGTGTTGAACTTGATGTACCTCTAGACTTGGAACGGTGTTCCTGAGTGAAAGTACTCATGCATTTGCCTAAAGGAAGTCAATGCCACTTGTCAGGTTTTGATGGGTAAGCGGATATGGCTCTGGATCCAATGGATGGGGAATCGGGCCTCATCTTTGGAGTTGAATTGGGGTTCATGGTGCACTTCGTGTTGATGCATGTGAACTCAGGGTCCCTCTATTGACTCTTGTGACAGTATTCTTGGGACTCTGTCGAGTTCTATCAGGAAGTCAAGGCTTCCATTCATGCTTGATGGGAACATGGAATTACACTTGCATGCAATGTAGGGGAATCGGGTCTCAATGTAGGTGGAGAGGGGGATGTCTCAGGCTTTTTTCCCTCGAGTTGCGGCAGGAAAACTGGGGTATATTCTTGAGTTAAAGACATGGACGGCTTCTTGAAAACTTGTGCTTTTTTCATAGAGACGTCAGGACTCCTTTCTAGTTGCGAGTACACACCTCGGGATTCTTCTCAAGCTTTAAAAGGGCAATAGCAGGAAATCCCTTCGCGAGAATGTGAGGCAGGAAATCCAGGCGTACCTTTCCAGTTGCCACAGGGATATTGGGATTCCTATCAATTTTCAAAAGAGTTTAGGCATTGTCTATGCTTTTGTGTAGCATATGAACTCCGCTTCCTCTCCTTGAGATGTCAAAGATGGATTTGAGGCCGCGTATCCTGTCCAGATGAGGCGAGGAACTAGGGGTTTACGCTAAGGTCTCCACTGGGGATTCAGGCATCGCTTTAGTCTTGGGAAAAGTGATTAGACTAGCTTTGCATTCAAGTCACTGCAGGAAAATCCGGGGCCTTATGTTCAAAGCTCAGACCCTCTCGGTGTCCATTCCACATGAGCCAGTAAACTCTGGGGTCCCTCTCACATACCCGTAAGGCTGAGATAACCCTTTGGTGAGTTGCTTGTGTAAAGTTGCATTCCCCTGGATTCCGAAGCCAGGAATCAGTCCGCTCATCATCTCGAGATAATTTGTGGTACATGCAGCTATTTCCTCTAGTTGCTGTGCTTTTACTTGGTGTTCCTCTTGAATTGAGACGGTGTTCTCCGGGAATCTCTGATGAGTTGCCTAAAGGAAGTAAAGCCAATTTCGTGTTTGATGGGGAACACGGCATGACCTCTGGACCAATGCAGGGAATGGTGGCCTCATCTCGAGGTGAGAAGTATGTCTCATGGCGGCTTTTTTGACAGTTTCAGCGGGAACCAGGGTATATTACTCGAATTAAGATGCGGATGGCCCTTCAAAACTCGTGTCTCTTCAGCGACGTCAAGGACTCCAGCCTATTTTCGAGGACAGCTCGGGATTCTCCTCGAGGCTTGGCAGTGCAATAGCGACGCCTCTCCCAAGGTGAGTTGGAAGATCAAGGTTGCTTTTCCAGTTGCCACATGGATATTGGGATTCCTATCAATTTTCAAGAGAGAGTCAAGCAATAGTCCCCTTTGAATCACTGCACTCTGCTTTCCTCTCGAGTTGTCCAAGGGATGTGAGAGGCCCCCTGTCGAGATTTGGCAGAGAACTAGGTCTTTCTCTAGGATCTCCACAGGGCATTCAGACAACCCTTCATTCATGTGACATGAAAGACGAGGCTGCATTCATGTCACTGCAGAGAAATCCGGCCTTATTTTTTCGAGTCAGGGCATATCCGGGTCCATTCCACTTGAGGCAGCAAACTCAGGGTCCCTCTCACATACCTGTAGCTAAGAGAAGCCTCCTCTTGAGGGTGCTTGCGGAAATTTGGCCCTCGTATTGAGTAGAAGCCAGGGAATCAGCTCTCATCTCGAGATGATTTCGGGATACACAGAGCTTTTGCTCTAATTGCTGTGCTATAATTAGTGTTCCTCTAGACTTGGATGGTGTTCTCGGGGGAATCTCTGGAGTTGCCTAAAGGAAGTCAAGCCTCTTGTCCATGTTTGGTCTGGAATGCGGGATGGCTCTGGAGCCATGCAGGGGAATCAGGCCTCATCTCGATTGATTTGTGATACATGGAGTTCTTTCTTGTTGCTGCAGTGATCTCAGGATCCCTCTAGTGTTTTGAGAATGTTCTTGGGGACACTATCAAGTTCCTTAAAGAAGTCAAGTCTCCTTTCCCCCCTGTTTGACGGGAACACGGAATTACTCTGCATGCAATGTAGGGGAATCGGGCCCCATCTCACGGCAAGGGAGATGTCTCATGGTTTCTCTCGAGTTGGGAACCTGGGGTACATTCTCGAGTTATGACCGGGATGGCCCTTGGAAACTTTTGTTGGTTCAGCAGCGTCAGGACACCTGTCTAGTTTTCCAGGTCACCTTGAGATTCTCCTCGAGGCTTGTCAGAGCAATAGGGAAGCTTCTCGATGTGAGGCGGGAGATCGCAGGCTCCCGTCCCAATTGCCAACAAGGGATATTGGGATTCCTATCAATTTTCAAGAGGAGTCAGGCATCGTGTGCTTTTGAATCATTGAACTCCGTGTTCCTCTTGAGTTCTCAAAGGGAAGTGAGGACTCCTGTCGAGATGAGGCGGGAACTAGTGCTTTCTCTAGGGTATCCACAGGGATTCAGACATCCCTTCATCTTGGAAGATGAAAGACGAACCTGCATTCAAGTCACTGAAGGGAAATCCAGCCTTATTTCGAGTCAGGCATCACACTTTTAATTCCATTTGAGACAGCAAACTCAGGGTCCCTCTCACCTACTTATAGCTGAGAGAAGCCTCCTGTTGATGTGCTGGTGGAAAGTTGGCCTTCCTCTTGAGTCAAAGCCAGGGAGTGTGCTCTCATCTTGAGATGATTTGTGGTACACGGACCTTTTCTCAATTTGCTCTGCTGAACTTGGTGTTCCTCTGATTTGGTACAGTTTTCTCGGAGATTCTCTGGAGCTGCCTAAAGGAAGTCAAGCCACATGTCATGTTTGATTGGGAATGCGGGTTGGCTCTGGAGCCAATGCAGGGGAATCGGGCCTCATCTCGAGTTGATTTGGGATATACAGAGCTTTTCTTGGTTGCTCTTCCGAACTTGGTGTTCCTCTAGAATTGGACGGTGTTCTCCCGGGAAACTCTGGATTTGCCTAAATGAAGTATAGCCACTTGTTGTGTTGGATGTTGAATGTGGGTTGACTCTGGAGCCTATACAGGGGAATTGTGCTTCATCTCGAGCTGATTTGGGGTACACAGAACTCTTTCATGTTGCCGCAGTGATCCCAGGGTCCGTCTAGTATTGTAATAGTGTTCTTGGGGACTCTCTAGATTCCATAAAGAAGTCAAGCTTCTTTCGTGTTTGATGGGAAACACGGACTTGCTCTGCACGCAATGCACTGGATCGGGCCTCATCTCACGCTGAGGGGGATGTCTCATGGCTTTTCTGTAGTTGAGGCGGGAACCTGGTATATATTCTCGAGTTACGACATGGATGGCCCTTCAAAACTCGTGTTTTTTCTGCGACGTCAGGGGACCTGTCTAGTTGTGAGGGACAACTCGGGATTCTCCTCGAGGCTTGGCAGGGTAATAGGGACGCCTCTCGAGGTGAGGCGGGAGTCGCAGTGTCCCTTTCCCAGTTTCCACAAAGATATTGGGTTTTGTATCAATTTTCAAGAGGAGTCAGGCATCGTGTCCTTTGCAAGCATTGAACTCCTCGTTCCTCTCCAGTTTTCAAAGGGATGTGAGGCCTCCTGTAGAGATGAGGCGGGTAACTATGGCTTTCTCTAAGGTCTTCACAGGGGATTCAGACATCCCTTCATCTTGTGAGATGAAAGATGAGCCTGTATTCAAGTCATTGCAGGGAAATCCGTCCATATTTCGAGTCAGGGTATCTCGGTGTCCATTCCACTTAAGGCAGCAAAACTCAGCGTCCCTCTCACATACCTATAGCTGAGAGAGGAGGACTCCTCTTGAGGTGCTTGTGGAAAGTTGGCATTCCTCTTGAGTCGAAGCCAGGGTTTCTGCTCTCATTTCGAGATGACTTGGGGTACCCGGAGCTTTTCTCACGATGCTGTGTTGAACTTGATGTACCTCTAGACTTTGGACGGTGTTCCTGAGGAATCTCTGCAGTTGCCTAAAGGAAGTCAAGCCACTTGTCATGTTTGATGGGGTACGCGGTATGGCTCTGGATCCAATGGATGGGGATCGGGCCTCATCTGGAGTTGAATGGGGTTCATGGTGCTCTTTCGTGTTGATGCAGTGAACTCAGGGTCCCTCTATACTCTTGTGACAGTATTCTTGGGGACTCTGTCGAGTTCTATCAGGGAAGTCAAGGCTCCATTCATGCTTGATGGGGAACATGGAATTACACTGCATGCAATGTAGGGGAATCGGGTCTCATGTATTGGAGAGGGGGATGTCTCAAGGCTTTTCTCGAGTTGCGGCAGGAAACTGGGGTATATTCTTGAATTAAGACATGGACAGCTCTTGAAAACTTGTGCTTTTTCAGAAACGTCAGGACTCCTGTCTAGTTGCGAGACACACCTCGGGATTCTTCTCAAGGCTTTAAAGGGCAATAGGCAGGAATCTCGAGGTGAGGCAGGAAATCCAGGGTACCTTTCCAGTTGCCACAGGGATATTGGGATTCCTATCAATTTTCAAAAGAGTTAGGCATTGTCTTCTTTTGTGTAGCATTGAACTCCGCGTTCCTCTCGAGATGTCAAATGGATGTGAGGCCTCCTGTCCAGATGAGGCGAGGAACTAGGGGTTTCGCTAGGGTCTCCACTGGGGATTCAGGCATCCCTTTATCTTGGAAAATGTTAGACTAGCTTGCATTCAAGTCACTGCGCAGGGAAATCCGGCCTTATGTCAACTCAGACCCTCTCGGTGTCCATTCCACATGAGCCAGTAAACTCAGGGTCCCTCTCACATACCCGTAGCTGAGATAACCCTTTGGTGAGTTGCTTGTGTAAAGTTGGCATTCCCCTGGATTCGAAGCCAGGGAATCAGCTCTCATCTCGAGATAATTTGTGGTACATGCAGCTTTTCTCTAGTTGCTGTGCTTTACTTGGTGTTCCTCTTGAATTGAGATGGTGTTCTCCGGGAATCTCTGGAGTTGCCTAAAGGAAGTAAAGCCAATTGTCGTGTTTGATGGGGAACACGGCATGACTCTGGAGCCAATGCAGGGGAATGTGGCCTCATCTCGAGGTGAGAAGTATGTCTCATGGCTTTTTTGAGTTTCAGCGGGAACCAGGGGTATATTCTCGAATTAAGATGCGGATGGCCCTTCAAAACTCGTGTCTCTTCAGCGACGTCAGGACTCCAGCCTATTTTCGAGGGACAGCTCGGGATTCTCCTCGAGGCTTGCAGTGCAATAGCGACGCCTCTCCAGGTGAGTTGGAAGATCAAGGTTGCTTTTCCAGTTGCCACAGGGATATTGGGATTCCTATCAATTTTCAAGAGGAGTCAAGCATAGTCCCCTTTGAATCACTGCACTCTGCTTTCCTCTCTCGAGTTGTCAAAGGGATGTGAGGCCCCCTGTCGAGATTTGGCAGAGAACTAGGTCTTTCTCTAGGATCTCCACAGGGCATTCAGACAACCCTCATCTTGTGACATGAAAGACGAGGCTGCATTCATGTCACTGCAGGGAAATCCGGCCTTATTTCGAGTCAGGGCATATCCGGGTCCATTCCACTTGAGGCAGCAAACTCAGGGTCCCTCTCACATACCTGTAGCTAAGAGAAGCCTCCTCTTGAGGTGCTTGCGGAAATTTGGCCCTCGTATTGAGTAGAAGCCAGGGAATCAGCTCTCATCTCGAGATGATTTCGGGTACACAGAGCTTTGCTCTAATTGCTGTGCTATAATTAGTGTTCCTCTAGACTTGGGATGGTGTTCTCGGGGAATCTCTGGAGTTGCCTAAAGGAAGTCAAGCCTCTTGTCATGTTTGGTCTGGAATGCGGGATGGCTCTGGAGCCAATGCAGGGGAATCAGGCCTCATCTCGAGTTGATTTGTGATACATGGAGTTCTTTCTTGTTGCTGCAGTGATCTCAGGATCCCTCTAGTGTTTTGAGAATGTTCTTGGGGACACTATCAAGTTCCTTAAAGAAGTCAAGTCTCCTTTCCTGTTTGACGGGGAACACGGAATTACTCTGCATGCAATGTAGGGGAATCGGGCCCCATCTCACGGCAAGGGAGATGTCTCATGGTTTCTCTCGAGTTTCAGTGGGAACCTGGGGTACATTCTCGAGTTATGACCGGGATGGCCCTTGGAAACTTTTGTTGGTTCAGCAGCGTTCAGGACACCTGTCTAGTTGCCAGGGTCACCTTGAGATTCTCCTCGAGGCTTGTCAGAGCAATAGGGAAGCTTCTCGATGTGAGGCGGGAGATGCAGGCTCCCGTCCCAATTGCCACGGGGATATTGGGATTCCTATCAATTTTCAAGAGGAGTCAGGCATCGTGTGCTTTTGAATCATTGAACTCCGTGTTCCTCTTGAGTTGTCTCAAAGGGAAGTGAGGACTCCTGTCGAGATGAGGCGGGGAACTAGTGCTTTCTCTAGGGTATCCACAGGGGATTCAGACATCCCTTCATCTTGGAAGATGAAAGACGAACCTGCATTCAAGTCACTGAAGGGAAATCCAGCCTTATTTCGAGTCAGGGCATCACACTTTTAATTCCATTTGAGACAGCAAACTCAGGGTCCCTCTCACCTACTTATAGCTGAGAGAAGCCTCCTGTTGATGTGCTGGTGGAAAGTTGGCCTTCCTCTTGAGTCAAAGCCAGGGAGTGTGCTCTCATCTTGAGATGATTTGTGGTACACGGACCTTTTCTCAATTTGCTCTGCTGAACTTGGTGTTCCTCTGGACTTGGTACAGTTTTCTCGGAGATTCTCTGGAGCTGCCTAAAGGAAGTCAAGCCACATGTCATGTTTGATTGGGAATGCGGGTTGGCTCTGGAGCCAATGCAGGGGAATCGGGCCTCATCTCGAGTTGATTTGGGATATACAGAGCTTTTCTTGGGTTGCTCTTCCGAACTTGGTGTTCCTCTAGAATTGGACGGTGTTCTCCGGGAAACTCTGGATTTGCCTAAATGAAGTATAGCCACTTGTTGTGTTGGATGTGAATGTGGGTTGACTCTGGAGCCTATACAGGGGAATTGGGCTTCATCTCGAGCTGATTTGGGGTACACAGAACTCTTTCATGTTGCCGCAGTGATCCCAGGGTCCGTCTAGTATTGTAATAGTGTTCTTGGGGACTCTCTAGATTCCATAAAGAAGTCAAGCTTCTTTTCGTGTTTGATGGGAAACACGGACTTGCTCTGCACGCAATGCACTGGATCTGGCCTCTCATCTCACGCTGAGGGGGATGTCTCATGGCTTTTCTGTAGTTGAGGCGGGAACCTGGTATATATTCTCGAGTTACGACATGGATGGCCCTTCAAAACTCGTGTTTTTTCTGCGACGTCAGGGGACCTGTCTAGTTGTGAGGGACAACTCGGGATTCTCCTCGAGGCTTGGCAGGGTAATAGGGACGCCTCTCGAGGTGAGGCGGGAGTCGCAGTGTCCCTTTCCAGTTTCCACAAAGATATTGGGTTTTGTATCAATTTTCAAGAGGAGTCAGGCATCGTGTCCTTTGCAAGCATTGAACTCCTCGTTCCTCTCCAGTTTTCAAAGGGATGTGAGGCCTCCTGTAGAGATGAGGCGGGTAACTATGGCTTTCTCTAAGGTCTTCACAGGGGATTCAGACATCCCTTCATCTTGTGAGATGAAAGATGAGCCTGTATTCAAGTCATTGCAGGGAAATCCGTCCATATTTCGAGTCAGGGTATCTCGGTGTCCATTCCACTAAAGGCAGCAAACTCAGCGTCCCTCTCACATACCTATAGCTGAGAGAGGACTCCTCTTGAGGTGCTTGTGGAAAGTTGGCATTCCTCTTGAGTCGAAGCCAGGGTTTCTGCTCTCATTTCGAGATGACTTGGGGTACCCGGAGCTTTTCTCACGATGCTGTGTTGAACTTGATGTACCTCTAGACTTTGGACGGTGTTCCTGAGGAATCTCTGCAGTTGCCTAAAGGAAGTCAAGCCACTTGTCATGTTTGATGGGGTACGCGGTATGGCTCTGGATCCAATGGATGGGAATCGGGCCTCATCTGGAGTTGAATGGGGTTCATGGTGCTCTTTCGTGTTGATGCAGTGAACTCAGGGTCCCTCTATACTCTTGTGACAGTATTCTTGGGGACTCTGTCGAGTTCTATCAGGGAAGTCAAGGCTCCATTCATGCTTGATGGGGAACATGGAATTACACTGCATGCAATGTAGGGGAATCGGGTCTCATGTATTGGAGAGGGGGATGTCTCAAGGCTTTTCTCGAGTTGCGGCAGGAAACTGGGGTATATTCTTGAGTTAAGACATGGACGGCTCTTGAAAACTTGTGCTTTTTCAGAGACGTCAGGACTCCTGTCTAGTTGCGAGACACACCTCGGGATTCTTCTCAAGGCTTTAAAGGGCAATAGGCAGGAATCTCGAGGTGAGGCAGGAAATCCAGGGTACCTTTCCAGTTGCCACAGGGATATTGGGATTCCTATCAATTTTCAAAAGAGTTAGGCATTGTCTTCTTTTGTAGCATTGAACTCCGCGTTCCTCTCGAGATGTCAAATGGATGTGAGGCCTCCTGTCCAGATGAGGCGAGGAACTAGGGGTTTCTCTAGGGTCTCCACTGGGGATTCAGGCATCCCTTTATCTTGGGAAATGTTAGACTAGCTTGCATTCAAGTCACTGCAGGGAAATCCGGCTTATGTCAACTCAGACCCTCTCGGTGTCCATTCCACATGAGCCAGTAAACTCAGGGTCCCTCTCACATACCCGTAGCTGAGATAACCCTTTGGTGAGTTGCTTGTGTAAAGTTGGCATTCCCCTGGATTCGAAGCCAGGGAATCAGCTCTCATCTCGAGATAATTTGTGGTACATGCAGCTTTTCTCTAGTTGCTGTGCTTTACTTGGTGTTCCTCTTGAATTGAGACGGTGTTCTCCGGGAATCTCTGGAGTTGCCTAAAGGAAGTAAAGCCAATTGTCGTGTTTGATGGGGAACACGGCATGACTCTGGAGCCAATGCAGGGGAATGTGGCCTCATCTCGAGGTGAGAAGTATGTCTCATGGCTTTTTTGAGTTTCAGCGGGAACCAGGGGTATATTCTCGAATTAAGATGCGGATGGCCCTTCAAAACTCGTGTCTCTTCAGCGACGTCAGGACTCCAGCCTATTTTCGAGGGACAGCTCGGGATTCTCCTCGAGGCTTGGCAGTGCAATAGCGACGCCTCTCCAGGTGAGTTGGAAGATCAAGGTTGCTTTTCCAGTTGCCACAGGGATATTGGGATTCCTATCAATTTTCAAGAGGAGTCAAGCATAGTCCCCTTTGAATCACTGCACTCTGCTTTCCTCTCGAGTTGTCAAAGGGATGTGAGGCCCCCTGTCGAGATTTGGCAGAGAACTAGGTCTTTCTCTAGGATCTCCACAGGGCATTCAGACAACCCTTCATCTTGTGACATGAAAGACGAGGCTGCATTCATGTCACTGCAGGGAAATCCGGCCTTATTTCGAGTCAGGGCATATCCGGGTCCATTCCACTTGAGGCAGCAAACTCAGGGTCCCTCTCACATACCTGTAGCTAAGAGAAGCCTCCTCTTGAGGTGCTTGCGGAAATTTGGCCCTCGTATTGAGTAGAAGCCAGGGAATCAGCTCTCATCTCGAGATGATTTCGGGTACACAGAGCTTTGCTCTAATTGCTGTGCTATAATTAGTGTTCCTCTAGACTTGGGATGGTGTTCTCGGGGAATCTCTGGAGTTGCCTAAAGGAAGTCAAGCCTCTTGTCATGTTTGGTCTGGAATGCGGGATGGCTCTGGAGCCAATGCAGGGGAATCAGGCCTCATCTCGAGTTGATTTGTGATACATGGAGTTCTTTCGTGTTGCTGCAGTGATCTCAGGATCCCTCTAGTGTTTTGAGAATGTTCTTGGGGACACTATCAAGTTCCTTAAAGAAGTCAAGTCTCCTTTCCTGTTTGACGGGGAACACGGAATTACTCTGCATGCAATGTAGGGGAATCGGGCCCCATCTCACGGCAAGGGAGATGTCTCATGGTTTCTCTCGAGTTTCAGTGGGAACCTGGGGTACATTCTCGAGTTATGACCGGGATGGCCCTTGGAAACTTTTGTTGGTTCAGCAGCGTCAGGACACCTGTCTAGTTGCCAGGGTCACCTTGAGATTCTCCTCGAGGCTTGTCAGAGCAATAGGGAAGCTTCTCGATGTGAGGCGGGAGATGCAGGCTCCCGTACAATTGCCACGGGGATATTGGGATTCCTATCAATTTTCAAGAGGAGTCAGGCATCGTGTGCTTTTGAATCATTGAACTCCGTGTTCCTCTTGAGTTCTCAAAGGGAAGTGAGGACTCCTGTCGAGATGAGGCGGGGAACTAGTGCTTTCTCTAGGGTATCCACAGGGGATTCAGACATCCCTTCATCTTGGAAGATGAAAGACGAACCTGCATTCAAGTCACTGAAGGGAAATCCAGCCTTATTTCGAGTCAGGGCATCACACTTTTAATTCCATTTGAGACAGCAAACTCAGGGTCCCTCTCACCTACTTATAGCTGAGAGAAGCCTCCTGTTGATGTGCTGGTGGAAAGTTGGCCTTCCTCTTGAGTCAAAGCCAGGGAGTGTGCTCTCATCTTGAGATGATTTGTGGTACACGGACCTTTTCTCAATTTGCTCTGCTGAACTTGGTGTTCCTCTGGACTTGGTACAGTTTTCTCGGAGATTCTCTGGAGCTGCCTAAAGGAAGTCAAGCCACATGTCATGTTTGATTGGGAATGCGGGTTGGCTCTGGAGCCAATGCAGGGGAATCGGGCCTCATCTCGAGTTGATTTGGGATATACAGAGCTTTTCTTGGGTTGCTCTTCCGAACTTGGTGTTCCTCTAGCATTGGACGGTGTTCTCCGGGAAACTCTGGATTTGCCTAAATGAAGTATAGCCACTTGTTGTGTTGGATGTTGAATGTGGGTTGACTCTGGAGCCTATACAGGGGAATTGGGCTTCATCTCGAGCTGATTTGGGGTACACAGAACTCTTTCATGTTGCCGCAGTGATCCCAGGGTCCGTCTAGTATTGTAATAGTGTTCTTGGGGACTCTCTAGATTCCATAAAGAAGTCAAGCTTCTTTTCGTGTTTGATGGGAAACACGGACTTGCTCTGCACGCAATGCACTGGATCGGGCCTCATCTCACGCTGAGGGGGATGTCTCATGGCTTTTCTGTAGTTGAGGCGGGAACCTGGTATATATTTCTCGAGTTACGACATGGATGGCCCTTCAAAACTCGTGTTTTTTCTGCGACGTCAGGGGACCTGTCTAGTTGTGAGGGACAACTCGGGATTCTCCTCGAGGCTTGGCAGGGTAATAGGGACGCCTCTCGAGGTGAGGCGGGAGTCGCAGTGTCCCTTTCCAGTTTCCACAAAGATATTGGGTTTTGTATCAATTTTCAAGAGGAGTCAGGCATCGTGTCCTTTGCAAGCATTGAACTCCTCGTTCCTCTCCAGTTTTCAAAGGGATGTGAGGCCTCCTGTAGAGATGAGGCGGGTAACTATGGCTTTCTCTAAGGTCTTCACAGGGGATTCAGACATCCCTTCATCTTGTGAGATGAAAGATGAGCCTGTATTCAAGTCATTGCAGGGAAATCCGTCCATATTTCGAGTCAGGGTATCTCGGTGTCCATTCCACTTAAGGCAGCAAACTCAGCGTCCCTCTCACATACCTATAGCTGAGAGAGGACTCCTCTTGAGGTGCTTGTGGAAAGTTGGCATTCCTCTTGAGTCGAAGCCAGGGTTTCTGCTCTCATTTCGAGATGACTTGGGGTACCCGGAGCTTTTCTCACGATGCTGTGTTGAACTTGATGTACCTCTAGACTTTGGACGGTGTTCCTGAGGAATCTCTGCAGTTGCCTAAAGGAAGTCAAGCCACTTGTCATGTTTGATGGGGTACGCGGTATGGCTCTGGATCCAATGGATGGGAATCGGGCCTCATCTGGAGTTGAATTGGGGTTCATGGTGCTCTTTCGTGTTGATGCAGTGAACTCAGGGTCCCTCTATACTCTTGTGACAGTATTCTTGGGGACTCTGTCGAGTTCTATCAGGGAAGTCAAGGCTCCATTCATGCTTGATGGGGAACATGGAATTACACTGCATGCAATGTAGGGGAATCGGGTCTCATGTATTGGAGAGGGGGATGTCTCAAGGCTTTTCTCGAGTTGCGGCAGGAAACTGGGGTATATTCTTGAGTTAAGACATGGACGGCTCTTGAAAACTTGTGCTTTTTCAGAGACGTCAGGACTCCTGTCTAGTTGCGAGACACACCTCGGGATTCTTCTCAAGGCTTTAAAGGGCAATAGGCAGGAATCTCGAGGTGAGGCAGGAAATCCAGGGTACCTTTCCAGTTGCCACAGGGATATTGGGATTCCTATCAATTTTCAAAAGAGTTAGGCATTGTCTTCTTTTGTAGCATTGAACTCCGCGTTCCTCTCGAGATGTCAAATGGATGTGAGGCCTCCTGTCCAGATGAGGCGAGGAACTAGGGTTTCGCTAGGGTCTCCACTGGGGATTCAGGCATCCCTTTATCTTGGGAAATGTTAGACTAGCTTGCATTCAAGTCACTGCAGGGAAATCCGGCCTTATGTCAACTCAGACCCTCTCGGTGTCCATTCCACATGAGCCAGTAAACTCAGGGTCCCTCTCACATACCCGTAGCTGAGATAACCCTTTGGTGAGTTGCTTGTGTAAAGTTGGCATTCCCTGGATTCGAAGCCAGGGAATCAGCTCTCATCTCGAGATAATTTGTGGTACATGCAGCTTTTCTCTAGTTGCTGTGCTTTACTTGGTGTTCCTCTTGAATTGAGACGGTGTTCTCTCGGGAATCTCTGGAGTTGCCTAAAGGAAGTAAAGCCAATTGTCGTGTTTGATGGAGAACACGGCATGACTCTGGAGCCAATGCAGGGGAATGTGGCCTCATCTCGAGGTGAGAAGTATGTCTCATGGCTTTTTTGAGTTTCAGCGGGAACCAGGGGTATATTCTCGAATTAAGATGCGGATGGCCCTTCAAAACTCGTGTCTCTTCAGCGACGTCAGGACTCCAGCCTATTTTCGAGGGACAGCTCGGGATTCTCCTCGAGGCTTGGCAGTGCAATAGCGACGCCTCTCCAGGTGAGTTGGAAGATCAAGGTTGCTTTTCCAGTTGCCACAGGGATATTGGGATTCCTATCAATTTTCAAGAGGAGTCAAGCATAGTCCCCTTTGAATCACTGCACTCTGCTTTCCTCTCGAGTTGTCAAAGGGATGTGAGGCCCCCTGTCGAGATTTGGCAGAGAACTAGGTCTTTCTCTAGGATCTCCACAGGGCATTCAGACAACCCTTCATCTTGTGACATGAAAGACGAGGCTGCATTCATGTCACTGCAGGGAAATCCGGCCTTATTTCGAGTCAGGGCATATCCGGGTCCATTCCACTTGAGGCAGCAAACTCAGGGTCCCTCTCACATACCTGTAGCTAAGAGAAGCCTCCTCTTGAGGTGCTTGCGGAAATTTGGCCCTCATATTGAGTAGAAGCCAGGGAATCAGCTCTCATCTCGAGATGATTTCGGGTACACAGAGCTTTGCTCTAATTGCTGTGCTATAATTAGTGTTCCTCTAGACTTGGGATGGTGTTCTCGGGGAATCTCTGGAGTTGCCTAAAGGAAGTCAAGCCTCTTGTCATGTTTGGTCTGGAATGCGGGATGGCTCTGGAGCCAATGCAGGGGAATCAGGCCTCATCTCGAGTTGATTTGTGATACATGGAGTTCTTTCGTGTTGCTGCAGTGATCTCAGGATCCCTCTAGTGTTTTGAGAATGTTCTTGGGGACACTATCAAGTTCCTTAAAGAAGTCAAGTCTCCTTTCCTGTTTGACGGGGAACACGGAATTACTCTGCATGCAATGTAGGGGAATCGGGCCCCATCTCACGGCAAGGGAGATGTCTCATGGTTTCTCTCGAGTTTCAGTGGGAACCTGGGGTACATTCTCGAGTTATGACCGGGATGGCCCTTGGAAACTTTTGTTGGTTCAGCAGCGTCAGGACACCTGTCTAGTTGCCAGGGTCACCTTGAGATTCTCCTCGAGGCTTGTCAGAGCAATAGGGAAGCTTCTCGATGTGAGGCGGGAGATGCAGGCTCCCGTCCCAATTGCCACGGGATATTGGGATTTCTATCAATTTTCAAGAGGAGTCAGGCATCGTGTGCTTTTGAATCATTGAACTCCGTGTTCCTCTTGAGTTCTCAAAGGGAAGTGAGGACTCCTGTCGAGATGAGGCGGGGAACTAGTGCTTTCTCTAGGGTATCCACAGGGGATTCAGACATCCCTTCATCTTGGAAGATGAAAGACGAACCTGCATTCAAGTCACTGAAGGGAAATCCAGCCTTATTTCGAGTCAGGGCATCACACTTTTAATTCCATTTGAGACAGCAAACTCAGGGTCCCTCTCACCTACTTATAGCTGAGAGAAGCCTCCTGTTGATGTGTGCTGGTGGAAAGTTGGCCTTCCTCTTGAGTCAAAGCCAGGGAGTGTGCTCTCATCTTGAGATGATTTGTGGTACACGGACCTTTTCTCAATTTGCTCTGCTGAACTTGGTGTTCCTCTGGACTTGGTACAGTTTTCTCGGAGATTCTCTGGAGCTGCCTAAAGGAAGTCAAGCCACATGTCATGTTTGATTGGGAATGCGGGTTGGCTCTGGAGCCAATGCAGGGGAATCGGGCCTCATCTCGAGTTGATTTGGGATATACAGAGCTTTTCTTGGGTTGCTCTTCCGAACTTGGTGTTCCTCTAGCATTGGACGGTGTTCTCCGGGAAACTCTGGATTTGCCTAAATGAAGTATAGCCACTTGTTGTGTTGGATGTTGAATGTGGGTTGACTCTGGAGCCTATACAGGGGAATTGGGCTTCATCTCGAGCTGATTTGGGGTACACAGAACTCTTTCATGTTGCCGCAGTGATCCCAGGGTCCGTCTAGTATTGTAATAGTGTTCTTGGGGACTCTCTAGATTCCATAAAGAAGTCAAGCTTCTTTTCGTGTTTGATGGGAAACACGGACTTGCTCTGCACGCAATGCACTGGATCGGGCCTCATCTCACGCTGAGGGGGATGTCTCATGGCTTTTCTGTAGTTGAGGCGGGAACCTGGTATATATTCTCGAGTTACGACATGGATGGCCCTTCAAAACTCGTGTTTTTTCTGCGACGTCAGGGGACCTGTCTAGTTGTGAGGGACAACTCGGGATTCTCCTCGAGGCTTGGCAGGGTAATAGGGACGCCTCTCGAGGTGAGGCGGGAGTCGCAGTGTCCCTTTCCAGTTTCCACAAAGATATTGGGTTTTGTATCAATTTTCAAGAGGAGTCAGGCATCGTGTCCTTTGCAAGCATTGAACTCCTCGTTCCTCTCCAGTTTTCAAAGGGATGTGAGGCCTCCTGTAGAGATGAGGCGGGTAACTATGGCTTTCTCTAAGGTCTTCACAGGGGATTCAGACATCCCTTCATCTTGTGAGATGAAAGATGAGCCTGTATTCAAGTCATTGCAGGGAAATCCGTCCATATTTCGAGTCAGGGTATCTCGGTGTCCATTCCACTTAAGGCAGCAAACTCAGCGTCCCTCTCACATACCTATAGCTGAGAGAGGACTCCTCTTGAGGTGCTTGTGGAAAGTTGGCATTCCTCTTGAGTCGAAGCCAGGGTTTCTGCTCTCATTTCGAGATGACTTGGGTACCCGGAGCTTTTCTCACGATGCTGTGTTGAACTTGATGTACCTCTAGACTTTGGACGGTGTTCCTGAGGAATCTCTGCAGTTGCCTAAAGGAAGTCAAGCCACTTGTCATGTTTGATGGGGTACGCGGTATGGCTCTGGATCCAATGGATGGGAATCGGGCCTCATCTGGAGTTGAATTGGGGTTCATGGTGCTCTTTCGTGTTGATGCAGTGAACTCAGGGTCCCTCTATACTCTTGTGACAGTATTCTTGGGGACTCTGTCGAGTTCTATCAGGGAAGTCAAGGCTCCATTCATGCTTGATGGGGAACATGGAATTACACTGCATGCAATGTAGGGGAATCGGGTCTCATGTATTGGAGAGGGGGATGTCTCAAGGCTTTTCTCGAGTTGCGGCAGGAAACTGGGGTATATTCTTGAGTTAAGACATGGACGGCTCTTGAAAACTTGTGCTTTTTCAGAGACGTCAGGACTCCTGTCTAGTTGCGAGACACACCTCGGGATTCTTCTCAAGGCTTTAAAGGGCAATAGGCAGGAATCTCGAGGTGAGGCAGGAAATCCAGGGTACCTTTCCAGTTGCCACAGGGATATTGGGATTCCTATCAATTTTCAAAAGAGTTAGCATTGTCTTCTTTTGTAGCATTGAACTCCGCGTTCCTCTCGAGATGTCAAATGGATGTGAGGCCTCCTGTCCAGATGAGGCGAGGAACTAGGGGTTTCGCTAGGGTCTCCACTGGGGATTCAGGCATCCCTTTATCTTGGGAAATGTTAGACTAGCTTGCATTCAAGTCACTGCAGGGAAATCCGGCCTTATGTCAACTCAGACCCTCTCGGTGTCCATTCCACATGAGCCAGTAAACTCAGGGTCCCTCTCACATACCCGTAGCTGAGATAACCCTTTGGTGAGTTGCTTGTGTAAAGTTGGCATTCCCCTGGATTCGAAGCCAGGGAATCAGCTCTCATCTCGAGATAATTTGTGGTACATGCAGCTTTTTCTCTAGTTGCTGTGCTTTACTTGGTGTTCCTCTTGAATTGAGACGGTGTTCTCCGGGAATCTCTGGAGTTGCCTAAAGGAAGTAAAGCCAATTGTCGTGTTTGATGGGGAACACGGCATGACTCTGGAGCCAATGCAGGGGAATGTGGCCTCATCTCGAGGTGAGAAGTATGTCTCATGGCTTTTTTGAGTTTCAGCGGGAACCAGGGGTATATTCTCGAATTAAGATGCGGATGGCCCTTCAAAACTCGTGTCTCTTCAGCGACGTCAGGACTCCAGCCTATTTTCGAGGGACAGCTCGGGATTCTCCTCGAGGCTTGGCAGTGCAATAGCGACGCCTCTCCAGGTGAGTTGGAAGATCAAGGTTGCTTTTCCAGTTGCCACAGGGATATTGGGATTCCTATCAATTTTCAAGAGGAGTCAAGCATAGTCCCCTTTGAATCACTGCACTCTGCTTTCCTCTCGAGTTGTCAAAGGGATGTGAGGCCCCCTGTCGAGATTTGGCAGAGAACTAGGTCTTTCTCTAGGATCTCCACAGGGCATTCAGACAACCCTTCATCTTGTGACATGAAAGACGAGGCTGCATTCATGTCACTGCAGGGAAATCCGGCCTTATTTCGAGTCAGGGCATATCCGGGTCCATTCCACTTGAGGCAGCAAACTCAGGGTCCCTCTCACATACCTGTAGCTAAGAGAAGCCTCCTCTTGAGGTGCTTGCGGAAATTTGGCCCTCGTATTGAGTAGAAGCCAGGGAATCAGCTCTCATCTCGAGATGATTTCGGGTACACAGAGCTTTGCTCTAATTGCTGTGCTATAATTAGTGTTCCTCTAGACTTGGGATGGTGTTCTCGGGGAATCTCTGGAGTTGCCTAAAGGAAGTCAAGCCTCTTGTCATGTTTGGTCTGGAATGCGGGATGGCTCTGGAGCCAATGCAGGGGAATCAGGCCTCATCTCGAGTTGATTTGTGATACATGGAGTTCTTTCGTGTTGCTGCAGTGATCTCAGGATCCTCTAGTGTGTTTTGAGAATGTTCTTGGGGACACTATCAAGTTCCTTAAAGAAGTCAAGTCTCCTTTCCTGTTTGACGGGGAACACGGAATTACTCTGCATGCAATGTAGGGGAATCGGGCCCCATCTCACGGCAAGGGAGATGTCTCATGGTTTCTCTCGAGTTTCAGTGGGAACCTGGGGTACATTCTCGAGTTATGACCGGGGATGGCCCTTCAAAAACTTTTGTTGGTTCAGCAGCGTCAGGACACCTGTCTAGTTGCCAGGGTCACCTTGAGATTCTCCTCGAGGCTTGTCAGAGCAATAGGGAAGCTTCTCGATGTGAGGCGGGAGATGCAGGCTCCCGTCCCAATTGCCACGGGGATATTGGGATTCCTATCAATTTTCAAGAGGAGTCAGGCATCGTGTGCTTTTGAATCATTGAACTCCGTGTTCCCTCTTGAGTTCTCAAAGGGAAGTGAGGACTCCTGTCGAGATGAGGCGGGGAACTAGTGCTTTCTCTAGGGTATCCACAGGGGATTCAGACATCCCTTCATCTTGGAAGATGAAAGACGAACCTGCATTCAAGTCACTGAAGGGAAATCCAGCTTATTTCGAGTCAGGGCATCACACTTTTAATTCCATTTGAGACAGCAAACTCAGGGTCCCTCTCACCTACTTATAGCTGAGAGAAGCCTCCTGTTGATGTGCTGGTGGAAAGTTGGCCTTCCTCTTGAGTCAAAGCCAGGGAGTGTGCTCTCATCTTGAGATGATTTGTGGTACACGGACCTTTTCTCAATTTGCTCTGCTGAACTTGGTGTTCCTCTGGACTTGGTACAGTTTTCTCGGAGATTCTCTGGAGCTGCCTAAAGGAAGTCAAGCCACATGTCATGTTTTGATTGGGAATGCGGGTTGGCTCTGGAGCCAATGCAGGGGAATCGGGCCTCATCTCGAGTTGATTTGGGATATACAGAGCTTTTCTTGGGTTGCTCTTCCGAACTTGGTGTTCCTCTAGAATTGGACGGTGTTCTCCGGGAAACTCTGGATTTGCCTAAATGAAGTATAGCCACTTGTTGTGTTGGATGTTGAATGTGGGTTGACTCTGGAGCCTATACAGGGGAATTGGGCTTCATCTCGAGCTGATTTGGGGTACACAGAACTCTTTCATGTTGCCGCAGTGATCCCAGGGTCCGTCTAGTATTGTAATAGTGTTCTTGGGGACTCTCTAGATTCCATAAAGAAGTCAAGCTTCTTTTCGTGTTTGATGGGAAACACGGACTTGCTCTGCACGCAATGCACTGGATCGGGCCTCATCTCACGCTGAGGGGGATGTCTCATGGGTTTTCTGTAGTTGAGGCGGGAACCTGGTATATATTCTCGAGTTACGACATGGATGGCCCTTCAAAACTCGTGTTTTTTCTGCGACGTCAGGGGACCTGTCTAGTTGTGAGGGAAAACTCGGGATTCTCCTCGAGGATTGGCAGGGTAATAGGGACGCCTCTCGAGGTGAGGCGGGAGTCGCGGTGTCCCTTCCAGTTTCCACAAAGATATTGGGATTTGTATCAATTTTCAAGAGGAGTCAGGCATCGTCTCCTTTGCAAGCATTGAACTCCTCGTTCCTCTCCAGTTTTCAAAGGGATGTGAGGCCTCCTGTAGAGATGAGGCGGATAACTATGGCTTTCTCTAAGGTCTCCACAGGGGATTCAGACGTCCCTTCATCTTGTGAGATGAAAGATGAGCCTGTATTCAAGTCATTGCAGGGAAATCCGTCCATATTTCGAGTCAGGGCATCTCGGTGTCCATTCCACTTAAGGCAGCAAACTCAGCGTCCCTCTCACATACCTAGAGCTGAGAGAGGACTCCTCTTGAGGTGCTTGTGGAAAGTTGGCATTCCTCTTGAGTCGAAGCCAGGGGTTCTGCTCTCATTTCGAGATGACTTGGGGTACCCGGAGCTTTTCTCAAGATGCTGTGTTGAACTTGATGTACCTCTAGACTTTGGACGGTGTTCCTGAGGAATCTCTGCAGTGGCCTAAAGGAAGTCAAGCCACTTGTCATGTTTGATGGGGTACGTGGTATGGCTCTGGATCCAATGGATGGGAATCGGGCCTCATCTGGAGTTGAATTGGGGTTCATGGTGCTCTTTCGTGTTGATGCAGTGAACTCAGGGTCCCTCTATACTCTTGTGACAGTATTCTTGGGGACTCTGTCGAGTTCTATCAGGGAAGTCAAGGCTCCATTCATGCTTGATGGGGAACACGGAATTACACTGCATGCAATGTAGGGGAATCGGGTCTCATGTATTGGAGAGGGGGATGTCTCAAGGCTTTTCTCGAGTTGCGGCAGGAAACTGGGGTATATTCTTGAGTTAAGACATGGACGGCTCTTGAAAACTTGTGCTTTTCCAGCGACGTCAGGACTCCTGTCTAGTTGCGAGACACACCTCGGGATTCTTCTCAAGGCTTTAAAGGGCAATAGGCAGGAATCTCGAGGTGAGGCAGGAAATCCATGGTACCTTTCCAGTTGCCACAGGGATATTGGGATTCCTATCAATTTTCAAAAGGAGTTAGGCACTGTCTTCTTTTGTAGCATTGAACTCCGCGTTCCTCTCGAGATGTCAAATGGACGTGAGGCCTCCTGTCCAGATGAGGCGAGGAACTAGGGTTTTCGCTAGGGTCTCCACTGGGGATTCAGGCATCCCTTTATCTTGGGAAATGTTAGACTAGCTTGCATTCAAGTCACTGCAGGGAAATCCGGCCTTATGTCAACTCAGACCCTCTCGGTGTCCATTCCACATGAGCCAGTAAACTCAGGGTCCCTCTCACATACCCGTAGCTGAGATAACCCTTTGGTGAATTGCTTGTGTAAAGTTGGCATTCCTCTGGATTCGAAGCCAGGGAATCAGCTCTCATCTCGAGATAATTTGTGGTACATGCAGCTTTTCTCTAGTTGCTGTGCTATACTTGGTGTTCCTCTAGAATTGAGATGGTGTTCTCCGGGAATCTCTGGAGTTGCCTAAAGGAAGTAAAGCCACTGTTGTCGTGTTTGATGGGGAACACGGCATGACTCTGGAGCCAATGCAGGGGAATGCGGCCTCATCTCGAGGTGAGGAGTATGTCTCATGGCTTTTTTGAGTTTCAGCGGGAACCAGGGGTATATTCTCGAATTAAGATGGGGATGGCCCTTCAAAACTCGTGTCTCTTCAGCGACGTCAGGACTCCAGCCTATTTGCGAGGGACAGCTCGGGATTCTCCTCGAGGCTTGGCAGTGCAATAGCGACGCCTCTCCAGGTGAGTTGGAAGACCAAGGTTGCTTTTCCAGTTGCCACAGGGATATTGGGATTCCTATCAATTTTCAAGAGGAGTCAAGCATAGTCCCCTTTGAATCACTGCACTCTGGTTTCCTCTCGAGTTGTCAAAGGGATGTGAGGCCCCCTGTCGAGATTTGGCAGAGAACTAGGTCTTTCTCTAGGATCTCCACAGGGCATTCAGACAACCCTTCATCTTGTGACATGAAAGACGAGGCTGCATTCATGTCACTGCAGGGAAATCCGGCCTTATTTCGAGTCAGGGCATCTCCGGGTCCATTCCACTTGAGGCAGCAAACTCAGGGTCCCTCTCACATACCTGTAGCTAAGAGAAGCCTCCTCTTGAGGTGCTTGCGGAAATTTGGCCCTCGTATTGAGTAGAAGCCAGGGAATCAGCTCTCCTCTCGAGATGATTTCGGGTACGCAGAGCTTTTCTCTAATTGCTGTGCTATACTTAGTGTTCCTCTAGACTTGGGACAGTGTTCTCGGGGAATCTCTGGAGTTGCCTAAAGGAAGTCAAGCCTCTTGTCATGTTTGGTCTGGAACGCGGGATGGCTCTGGAGCCAATGCAGGGGAATCAGGCCTCATCTCGAGTTGATTTGTGATACATGGAGTTCTTTCGTGTTGCTGCAGTGATCTCAGGATCCCTCTAGTGTTGTGAGAATGTTCTTGGGGACACTATCAAGTTCCTTAAAGAAGTCAAGTCTCCTTTCCTGTTTGACGGGGAACACGAAATTACTCTGCATGCAATGTAGGGGAATCGGGCCCCATCTCACGGCAAGGGAGATGTCTCATGGTTTCTCTCGAGTTTCAGTGGGAACCTGGGGTACATTCTCGAGTTACGACCGGGATGGCCCTTGGAAACTTGTGTTGGTTCAGCGGCGTCAGGACACCTGTCTAGTTGCCAGGGTCACCTTGGGATTCTCCTCGAGGCTTGTCAGAGCAATAGGGAAGCTTCTCGAGGTGAGGCGGGAGATGCAGGCTCCCGTCCCAATTGCCACGGGGATATTGGGATTCCTATCAATTTTCAAGAGGAGTCAGGCATCGTGTGCTTTTGAATCATTGAACTCCGTGTTCCTCTTGAGTTCTCAAAGGGAAGTGAGGCCTCCTGTAGAGATTAGGCGGGGAACTAGCGCTTTTTCTAGTGTCTCTAGTGGGGATTCAGAAATCCCTTCATCTTGGGAAATGAGAGACGAGCCTGCATTCAAGTCACTGCAGGGAAATCCGGCCTTATTTCGAGTCAGGGTATCTCGGTGTCTACTGTACTTGAGGAAGCAAACTCAGGGTCCCTCTCACATACATTGAGCTGAGATAAGTCTTCTGTTGAGTTCCTTTTGTAAAGTTAGCATTCCTTTGGAGTCGAAGCCAGGGAATCAGCTCTCATCTCGAGATGATTTGTGGTACACAGAGCTTTTCTCCAGTTGCGGTGCTATACTTGGTGTTACTCTAGAATTGGGACGGTGTTCTCTGGAATCTCTGGTGTTGCCTAAAGGAAGTCAAGCCACTTGTCGTGTTTGATGGGGAAGGCGGGATGTCTCTGGAGCCAAAGCAGGGCAATAGGGCCTCCTCTCGAATTGATTTGGGGTACACGGAGCTCCTTCTTGTTTCTACGGTGACTTCACTATCCCTCTATATTTGTGACAGTGTTCTTCGGGACTCTGGATTTCCATCAAGGAAGTCAAGGCTCCTTTCTGATTTGATGTGGAACATGGAATAACTCTGCACGCAGTGTGCAGGGGAAACAGACCTTATCTCGAATTTACTTGCGGTTCACGGAGCTCTTTCATGTTGCTACGGAGACATCAGAGTCCCTCTAGACTTGTGACAGTGTTCTTGCGGACTCTCTGGAGTTCCATCAAGGAACTCAAGGCACCTTTCGTGTTTGATGTGGAACATGGAATGCCTCTGTAAGCAATCCTGGGGAATCGGGCCTCCTCTCGTGGTGAGGGGGTAGTCTCATGTTTTTTCACAGGTTGCAGCAAGAACCTGGGGTATAATCTCGAGTTACGACGGGGATGGTCCTTCAAAACTAGTGTTTGTTCAGCGACGTCAGGGCTCCTGTCTAGTTGCGAGGGACACTTCAGGATTCTCCTCCAGGCTTGGCAGGGCAATAGGGAGGCCTCTCGAGGTGAGGCAGGAGACCCAGGGTTCCTTTCCAGTTGCCACAGGTATATTGGGATTCCTATCAATTTTAAAGATGGGTCAGGCATTGTGTCCTTTTGAAGCCTTGAACTTCGCGCGTTCCTCTCGAGTTGTCAAAGGGATGTGAGGACTCCTGTCGAGATGAGGCGGGGAACTAGTGCTTTCTCTAGGGTATCCACAGGGGATTCAGACATCCCTTCATCTTGGAAGATGAAAGACGAACCTGCATTCAAGTCAGTGAAGGGAAATCCGGCCTTATTTCGAGTCAGGGCATCACACTTTTAATTCCATTTGAGACAGCAAACTCAGGGTCCCTCTCACCTACTTATAGCTGAGAGAAGCCTCCTGTTGATGTGCTGGTGGAAAGTTGGCCTTCCTCTTGAGCCAAAGCTAGGGAGTGTGCTCTCATCTTGAGATGATTTGTGGTACACGGACCTTTTCTCAATTTGCTCTGCTGAACTTGGTGTTCCTCTGGACTTGGTACAGTTTTCGCGGAGATTCTCTGGAGCTGCCTAAAGGAAGTCAAGCCACTGTCGTGTTTGATTGGGAATGCGGGTTGGCTCTGGAGCCAATGCAGGGGAATCGGGCCTCATCTCGAGTTGATTTGGGATATACAGAGCTTTTCTTGGGTTGCTCTTCCGAACTTGGTGTTCCTCTAGAATTGGACGGTGTTCTCCGGGAAACTCTGGATTTGCCTAAATGAAGTATAGCCACTTGTTGTGTTGGATGTTGAATGTGGGTTGACTCTGGAGCCTATACAGGGGAATTGGGCTTCATCTCGAGCTGATTTGGGGTACACAGAACTCTTTCATGTTGCCGCAGTGATCCCAGGGTCCGTCTAGTATTGTAATAGTGTTCTTGGCGACTCTCTAGATTCCATAAAGAAGTCAAGCTTCTTTTCGTGTTTGATGGGAAACACGGACTTGCTCTGCACGCAATGCAGTGGATCGGGCCTCATCTCACGCTGAGGGGGATGTCTCATGGGTTTTCTGTAGTTGAGGCGGGAACCTGGTATATATTCTCGAGTTACGACATGGATGGCCCTTCCAAACTCGTGTTTTTTTTCTGCGACGTCAGGGGACCTGTCTAGTTGTGAGGGAAAACTCGGGATTCTCCTCGAGGATTGGCAGGGAAATAGGGACGCCTCTCGAGGTGAGGCGGGAGACGCGGTGTCCCTTTCCAGTTTCCACAAAGATATTGGGATTTGTATCAATTTTCAAGAGGAGTCAGGCATCGTCTCCTTTGCAAGCATTGAACTCCTCGTTCCTCTCCACTTTTCAAAGGGATGTGAGGCCTCCTGTAGAGATGAGGCGGATAACTATGGCTTTCTCTAAGGTCTCCACAGGGGATTCAGACGTCCCTTCATCTTGTGAGATGAAAGATGAGCCTGTATTCTAGTCATTGCAGGGAAATCCGTCCATATTTCGAGTCAGGGCATCTCGGTGTCCATTCCACTTAAGGCAGCAAACTCAGCGTCCCTCTCACATACCTAGAGCTGAGAGAGGACTCCTCTTGAGGTGCTTGTGGAAAGTTGGCATTCCTCTTGAGTCGAAGCCAGGGGTTCTGCTCTCATTTCGAGATGACTTGGGGTACCCGGAGCTTTTCTCAAGATGCTGTGTTGAACTTGATGTACCTCTAGACTTTGGACGGTGTTCCTGAGGAATCTCTGCAGTGGCCTAAAGAAAGTCAAGCCACTTGTCATGTTTGATGGGGTACGTGGTATGGCTCTGGATCCAATGGATGGGAATCGGGCCTCATCTGGAGTTGAATTGGGGTTCATGGTGCTCTTTCGTGTTGATGCAGTGAACTCAGGGTCCCTCTATACTCTTGTGACAGTATTCTTGGGGACTCTGTCGAGTTCTATCAGGGAAGTCAAGGCTCCATTCATGCTTGATGGGGAACACGGAATTACACTGCATGCAATGTAGGGGAATCGGGTCTCATGTATTGGAGAGGGGGATGTCTCAAGGTTTTTCTCGAGTTGCGGCAGGAAAAACTGGGGTATATTCTTGAGTTAAGACATGGACGGCTCTTGAAAACTTGTGCTTTTTCCAGCGACGTCAGGACTCCTGTCTAGTTGCGAGACACACCTCGGGATTCTTGTCAAGGCTTTAAAGGGCAATAGGCAGGAATCTCGAGGTGAGGCAGGAAATCCATGGTACCTTTCCAGTTGCCACAGGGATATTGGGATTCCTATCAATTTTCAAAAGGAGTTAGGCACTGTCTTCTTTTGTAGCATTGAACTCCGCGTTCCTCTCGAGATGTCAAATGGACGTGAGGCCTCCTGTCCAGATGAGGCGAGGAACTAGGGTTTTCGCTAGGGTCTCCACTGGGGATTCAGGCATCCCTTTATCTTGGGAAATGTTAGACTAGCTTGCATTCAAGTCACTGCAGGGAAATCCGGCCTTATGTCAACTCAGACCCTCTCGGTGTCCATTCCACATGAGCCAGTAAACTCAGGGTCCCTCTCACATACCCGTAGCTGAGATAACCCTTTGGTGAATTGCTTGTGTAAAGTTGGCATTCCTCTGGATTCGAAGCCAGGGAATCAGCTCTCATCTCGAGATAATTTGTGGTACATGCAGCTTTTCTCTAGTTGCTGTGCTATACTTGGTGTTCCTCTAGAATTGAGATGGTGTTCTCCGGGAATCTCTGGAGTTGCCTAAAGGAAGTAAAGCCACTTGTCGTGTTTGATGGGGAACACGGCATGACTCTGGAGCCAATGCAGGGGAATGCGGCCTCATCTCGAGGTGAGGAGTATGTCTCATGGCTTTTTTGAGTTTCAGCGGGAACCAGGGGTATATTCTCGAATTAAGATGGGGATGGCCCTTCAAAACTCGTGTCTCTTCAGCGACGTCAGGGACTCCAGCCTATTTGCGAGGGACAGCTCGGGATTCTCCTCGAGGCTTGGCAGTGCAATAGCGACGCCTCTCCAGGTGAGTTGGAAGACCAAGGTTGCTTTTCCAGTTGCCACAGGGATATTGGGATTCCTATCAATTTTCAAGAGGAGTCAAGCATAGTCCCCTTTGAATCACTGCACTCTGGTTTCCTCTCGAGTTGTCAAAGGGATGTGAGGCCCCCTGTCGAGATTTGGCAGAGAACTAGGTCTTTCTCTAGGATCTCCACAGGGCATTCAGACAACCCTTCATCTTGTGACATGAAAGACGAGGCTGCATTCATGTCACTGCAGGGAAATCCGGCCTTATTTCGAGTCAGGGCATCTCCGGGTCCATTCCACTTGAGGCAGCAAACTCAGGGTCCCTCTCACATACCTGTAGCTAAGAGAAGCCTCCTCTTGAGGTGCTTGCGGAAATTTGGCCCTCGTATTGAGTAGAAGCCAGGGAATCAGCTCTCCTCTCGAGATGATTTCGGGTACGCAGAGCTTTTCTCTAATTGCTGTGCTATACTTAGTGTTCCTCTAGACTTGGGACAGTGTTCTCGGGGAATCTCTGGAGTTGCCTAAAGGAAGTCAAGCCTCTTGTCATGTTTGGTCTGGAACGCGGGATGGCTCTGGAGCCAATGCAGGGGAATCAGGCCTCATCTCGAGTTGATTTGTGATACATGGAGTTCTTTCGTGTTGCTGCAGTGATCTCAGGATCCCTCTAGTGTTGTGAGAATGTTCTTGGGGACACTATCAAGTTCCTTAAAGAAGTCAAGTCTCCTTTCCTGTTTGACGGGGAACACGAAATTACTCTGCATGCAATGTAGGGGAATCGGGCCCCATCTCACGGCAAGGGAGATGTCTCATGGTTTCTCTCGAGTTTCAGTGGGAACCTGGGGTACATTCTCGAGTTACGACCGGGATGGCCCTTGGAAACTTGTGTTGGTTCAGCGGCGTCAGGACACCTGTCTAGTTGCCAGGGTCACCTTGGGATTCTCCTCGAGGCTTGTCAGAGCAATAGGGAAGCTTCTCGAGGTGAGGCGGGAGATGCAGGCTCCCGTCCCAATTGCCACGGGGATATTGGGATTCCTATCAATTTTCAAGAGGAGTCAGGCATCGTGTGCTTTTGAATCATTGAACTCCGTGTTCCTCTTGAGTTCTCAAAGGGAAGTGAGGCCTCCTGTAGAGATTAGGCGGGGAACTAGCGCTTTTTTTAGTGTCTCTAGTGGGGATTCAGAAATCCCTTCATCTTGGGAAATGAGAGACGAGCCTGCATTCAAGTCACTGCAGGGAAATCCGGCCTTATTTCGAGTCAGGGTATCTCGGTGTCTACTGTACTTGAGGAAGCAAAACTCAGGGTCCCTCTCACATACATTGAGCTGAGATAAGTCTTCTGTTGAGTTCCTTTTGTAAAGTTAGCATTCCTTTGGAGTCGAAGCCAGGGAATCAGCTCTCATCTCGAGATGATTTGTGGTACACAGAGCTTTTCTCCAGTTGCGGTGCTATACTTGGTGTTACTCTAGAATTGGGACGGTGTTCTCTGGAATCTCTGGTGTTGCCTAAAGGAAGTCAAGCCACTTGTCGTGTTTGATGGGGAAGGCGGGATGTCTCTGGAGCCAAAGCAGGGCAATAGGGCCTCATCTCGAATTGATTTGGGGTACACGGAGCTCCTTCTTGTTTCTACGGTGACTTCACTATCCCTCTATATTTGTGACAGTGTTCTTCGGGACTCTGGATTTCCATCAAGGAAGTCAAGGCTCCTTTCTGATTTGATGTGGAACATGGAATAACTCTGCACGCAGTGCAGGGGAAACAGACCTTATCTCGAATTTACTTGCGGTTCACGGAGCTCTTTCATGTTGCTACGGAGACATCAGAGTCCCTCTAGACTTGTGACAGTGTTCTTGCGGACTCTCTGGAGTTCCATCAAGGAACTCAAGGCACCTTTCGTGTTTGATGTGGAACATGGAATGCCTCTGTAAGCAATCCTGGGGAATCGGGCCTCCTCTCGTGGTGAGGGGGTAGTCTCATGGCTTTTTTGAGTTGCAGCAAGAACCTGGGGTATATTCTCGAGTTACGACGGGGATGGTCCTTCAAAACTAGTGTTTGTTTCAGCGACGTCAGGGCTCCTGTCTAGTTGCGAGGGACACTTCAGGATTCTCCTCGAGGCTTGGCAGGGCAATAGGGAGGCCTCTCGAGGTGAGGCAGGAGACCCAGGTTCCTTTCCAGTTGCCACAGGTATATTGGGATTCCTATCAATTTTCAAGAGGGTCAGGCATTGTGTCCTTTTGAAGCCTTGAACTTCGCGTTTCCTCTCGAGTTGTCAAAGGGATGTGAGGACTCCTGTCGAGATGAGGCGGGGAACTAGTGCTTTCTCTAGGGTATCCACAGGGGATTCAGACATCCCTTCATCTTGGAAGATGAAAGACGAACCTGCATTCAAGTCACTGAAGGGAAATCCGGCCTTATTTCGAGTCAGGGCATCACACTTTTATTCCACTTTGAGGCAGCAAACTCAGGGTCCCTCTCACCTACTTATAGCTGAGAGAAGCCTCCTCTTGATGTGCTGGTGGAAAGTTGGCCTTCCTCTTGAGCCAAAGCCAGGGAATCAGCTCTCATCTTGAGATGATTTGTGGTACACGGACCTTTTCTCAATTTGCTCTGCTGAACTTGGTGTTCCTCTGGACTTGGTACAGTTTTCTCGGAGATTCTCTGGAGCTGCCTAAAGGAAGTCAAGCCACTTGTCATGTTTGATTGGGAATGCGGGTTGGCTCTGGAGCCAATGCAGGGGAATCGGGCCTCATCTCGAGTTGATTTGGGATATACAGAGCTTTTCTTGGGTTGCTCTTCCGAACTTGGTGTTCCTCTAGAATTGGACGGTGTTCCCTCTGGATTTGCCTAAATGAAGTGCCACTTGTTGTTGTTGAATGGGGTTGACTCTGGAGCCTATACAGGGGAATTGGGCTTCATCTCGAGCTGATTTGGGGTAACAGAACTCTTTCATGTTGCCGCAGTGATCCCAGGGTCCGTCTAGTATTGTAATAGTGTTCTTGGCGACTCTCTAGATTCCATAAAGAAGTCAAGTTCTTTTCGTGTTTGATGGGAAACACGGACTCTCTGCACGCAATGCAGTGATCGGGCCTCATCTCACGCTGAGGGGGATGTCTCATGGTTTTCTGTAGTTTCAGTGGGAACCTGGGGTATATTCTCGAGTTACGACATGGGATGGCCCTTGGAAACTTGTGTTTTTTCAGCGACGTCAGGGGACCTGTCTAGTTGCCAGGGAAAACTCGGGATTCTCCTCGAGGCTTGGCAGGGCAATAGGGAAGCTCTCGAGGTGAGGCGGGAGATGCAGGCTCCCTTCCCAGTTGCCACAAAGGGATATTGGGATTCCTATCAATTTTCAAGAGGAGTCAGGCATCGTGTCTTTGAATCATTGAACTCCGTCGTTCCTCTTGAGTTTCAAAGGGAAGTGAGGCCTCCTGTAGAGATTAGGCGGGGAACTAGCGCTTTTTCTAGTGTCTCTAGTGGGGATTCAGAAATCCCTTCATCTTGGGAAATGAGAGACGAGCCTGCATTCAAGTCACTGCAGGGAAATCCGGCCTTATTTCGAGTCAGGGTATCTCGGTGTCTACTGTACTTGAGGAAGCAAACTCAGGGTCCCTCTCACATACATTGAGCTGAGATAAGTCTTCTGTTGAGTTCCTTTTGTAAAGTTAGCATTCCTTTGGAGTCGAAGCCAGGGAATCAGCTCTCATCTCGAGATGATTTGTGGTACACAGAGCTTTTCTCCAGTTGCGGTGCTATACTTGGTGTTACTCTAGAATTGGGACGGTGTTCTCTGGAATCTCTGGTGTTGCCTAAAGGAAGTCAAGCCACTTGTCGTGTTTGATGGGGAAGGCGGGATGTCTCTGGAGCCAAAGCAGGGGAATAGGGCCTCATCTCGAATTGATTTGGGGTACACGGAGCTCCTTCTTGTTTCTACGGTGACTTCACTATCCCTCTATATTTGTGACAGTGTTCTTCGGGACTCTGGATTTCCATCAAGGAAGTCAAGGCTCCTTTCTGATTTGATGTGGAACATGGAATAACTCTGCACGCAGTGCAGGGGAAACAGACCTTATCTCGAATTTACTTGCGGTTCACGGAGCTCTTTCATGTTGCTACGGAGACATCAGAGTCCCTCTAGACTTGTGACAGTGTTCTTGCGGACTCTCTGGAGTTCCATCAAGGAACTCAAGGCACCTTTCGTGTTTGATGTGGAACATGGAATGCCTCTGTAAGCAATCCTGGGGAATCGGGCCTCCTCTCGTGGTGAGGGGGTAGTCTCATGGTTTTTCACAGGTTGCAGCAAGAACCTGGGGTATAATCTCGAGTTACGACGGGGATGGTCCTTCAAAACTAGTGTTTGTTCAGCGACGTCAGGGCTCCTGTCTAGTTGCGAGGGACACTTCAGGATTCTCCTCCAGGCTTGGCAGGGCAATAGGGAGGCCTCTCGAGGTGAGGCAGGAGACCCAGGGTTCCTTTCCAGTTGCCACAGGTATATTGGGATTCCTATCAATTTTAAAGATGGGTCAGGCATTGTGTCCTTTTGAAGCCTTGAACTTCGCGTTCCTCTCGAGTTGTCAAAGGGATGTGAGGACTCCTGTCGAGATGAGGCGGGGAACTAGTGCTTTCTCTAGGGTATCCACAGGGGATTCAGACATCCCTTCATCTTGGAAGATGAAAGACGAACCTGCATTCAAGTCAGTGAAGGGAAATCCGGCCTTATTTCGAGTCAGGGCATCACACTTTTAATTCCATTTGAGACAGCAAACTCAGGGTCCCTCTCACCTACTTATAGCTGAGAGAAGCCTCCTGTTGATGTGCTGGTGGAAAGTTGGCCTTCCTCTTGAGCCAAAGCTAGGGAGTGTGCTCTCATCTTGAGATGATTTGTGGTACACGGACCTTTTCTCAATTTGCTCTGCTGAACTTGGTGTTCCTCTGGACTTGGTACAGTTTTCGCGGAGATTCTCTGGAGCTGCCTAAAGGAAGTCAAGCCACTTGTCGTGTTTGATTGGGAATGCGGGTTGGCTCTGGAGCCAATGCAGGGGAATCGGGCCTCATCTCGAGTTGATTTGGGATATACAGAGCTTTTCTTGGGTTGCTCTTCCGAACTTGGTGTTCCTCTAGAATTGGACGGTGTTCTCCGGGAAACTCTGGATTTGCCTAAATGAAGTATAGCCACTTGTTGTGTTGGATGTTGAATGTGGGTTGACTCTGGAGCCTATACAGGGGAATTGGGCTTCATCTCGAGCTGATTTGGGGTACACAGAACTCTTTCATGTTGCCGCAGTGATCCCAGGGTCCGTCTAGTATTGTAATAGTGTTCTTGGCGACTCTCTAGATTCCATAAAGAAGTCAAGCTTCTTTTCGTGTTTGATGGGAAACACGGACTTGCTCTGCACGCAATGCAGTGGATCGGGCCTCATCTCACGCTGAGGGGGATGTCTCATGGGTTTTCTGTAGTTGAGGCGGGAACCTGGTATATATTCTCGAGTTAAGACATGGATGGCCCTTCCAAACTCGTGTTTTTTCTGCGACGTCAGGGGACCTGTCTAGTTGTGAGGGAAAACTCGGGATTCTCCTCGAGGATTGGCAGGGCAATAGGGACGCCTCTCGAGGTGAGGCGGGAGACGCGGTGTCCCTTTCCAGTTTCCACAAAGATATTGGGATTTGTATCAATTTTCAAGAGGAGTCAGGCATCGTCTCCTTTGCAAGCATTGAACTCCTCGTTCCTCTCCACTTTTCAAAGGGATGTGAGGCCTCCTGTAGAGATGAGGCGGATAACTATGGCTTTCTCTAAGGTCTCCACAGGGGATTCAGACGTCCCTTCATCTTGTGAGATGAAAGATGAGCCTGTATTCTAGTCATTGCAGGGAAATCCGTCCATATTTCGAGTCAGGGCATCTCGGTGTCCATTCCACTTAAGGCAGCAAACTCAGCGTCCCTCTCACATACCTAGAGCTGAGAGAGGACTCCTCTTGAGGTGCTTGTGGAAAGTTGGCACTCCTCTTGAGTCGAAGCCAGGGGTTCTGCTCTCATTTCGAGATGACTTGGGGTACCCGGAGCTTTTCTCAAGATGCTGTGTTGAACTTGATGTACCTCTAGACTTTGGACGGTGTTCCTGAGGAATCTCTGCAGTGGCCTAAAGAAAGTCAAGCCACTTGTCATGTTTGATGGGGGTACGTGGTATGGCTCTGGATCCAATGGATGGGAATCGGGCCTCATCTGGAGTTGAATTGGGGTTCATGGTGCTCTTTCGTGTTGATGCAGTGAACTCAGGGTCCCTCTATACTCTTGTGACAGTATTCTTGGGGACTCTGTCGAGTTCTATCAGGGAAGTCAAGGCTCCATTCATGCTTGATGGGGAACACGGAATTACACTGCATGCAATGTAGGGGAATCGGGTCTCATGTATTGGAGAGGGGGATGTCTCAAGGTTTTTCTCGAGTTGCGGCAGGAAACTGGGGTATATTCTTGAGTTAAGACATGGACGGCTCTTGAAAACTTGTGCTTTTCCAGCGACGTCAGGACTCCTGTCTAGTTGCGAGACACACCTCGGGATTCTTGTCAAGGCTTTAAAGGGCAATAGGCAGGAATCTCGAGGTGAGGCAGGAAATCCATGGTACCTTTCCAGTTGCCACAGGGAATTGGGATTCCTATCAATTTTCAAAAGGAGTTAGGCACTGTCTTCTTTTGTAGCATTGAACTCCGCGTTCCTCTCGAGATGTCAAATGGACGTGAGGCCTCCTGTCCAGATGAGGCGAGGAACTAGGGTTTTCGCTAGGGTCTCCACTGGGGATTCAGGCATCCCTTTATCTTGGGAAATGTTAGACTAGCTTGCATTCAAGTCACTGCAGGGAAATCCGGCCTTATGTCAACTCAGACCCTCTCGGTGTCCATTCCACATGAGCCAGTAAACTCAGGGTCCCTCTCACATACCCGTAGCTGAGATAACCCTTTGGTGAATTGCTTGTGTAAAGTTGGCATTCCTCTGGATTCGAAGCCAGGGAATCAGCTCTCATCTCGAGATAATTTGTGGTACATGCAGCTTTTCTCTAGTTGCTGTGCTATACTTGGTGTTCCTCTAGAATTGAGATGGTGTTCTCCGGGAATCTCTGGAGTTGCCTAAAGGAAGTAAAGCCACTTGTCGTGTTTGATGGGGAACACGGCATGACTCTGGAGCCAATGCAGGGGAATGCGGCCTCATCTCGAGGTGAGGAGTATGTCTCATGGCTTTTTTGAGTTTCAGCGGGAACCAGGGGTATATTCTCGAATTAAGATGGGGATGGCCCTTCAAAACTCGTGTCTCTTCAGCGACGTCAGGACTCCAGCCTATTTGCGAGGGACAGCTCGGGATTCTCCTCGAGGCTTGGCAGTGCAATAGCGACGCCTCTCCAGGTGAGTTGGAAGACCAAGGTTGCTTTTCCAGTTGCCACAGGGATATTGGGATTCCTATCAATTTTCAAGAGGAGTCAAGCATAGTCCCCTTTGAATCACTGCACTCTGGTTTCCTCTCGAGTTGTCAAAGGGATGTGAGGCCCCCTGTCGAGATTTGGCAGAGAACTAGGTCTTTCTCTAGGATCTCCACAGGGCATTCAGACAACCCTTCATCTTGTGACATGAAAGACGAGGCTGCATTTCATGTCACTGCAGGGAAATCCGGCCTTATTTCGAGTCAGGGCATCTCCGGGTCCATTCCACTTGAGGCAGCAAACTCAGGGTCCCTCTCACATACCTGTAGCTAAGAGAAGCCTCCTCTTGAGGTGCTTGCGGAAATTTGGCCCTCGTATTGAGTAGAAGCCAGGGAATCAGCTCTCCTCTCGAGATGATTTCGGGTACGCAGAGCTTTTCTCTAATTGCTGTGCTATACTTAGTGTTCCTCTAGACTTGGGACAGTGTTCTCGGGGAATCTCTGGAGTTGCCTAAAGGAAGTCAAGCCTCTTGTCATGTTTGGTCTGGAACGCGGGATGGCTCTGGAGCCAATGCAGGGGAATCAGGCCTCATCTCGAGTTGATTTGTGATACATGGAGTTCTTTCGTGTTGCTGCAGTGATCTCAGGATCCCTCTAGTGTTGTGAGAATGTTCTTGGGGACACTATCAAGTTCCTTAAAGAAGTCAAGTCTCCTTTCCTGTTTGACGGGGAACACGAAATTACTCTGCATGCAATGTAGGGGAATCGGGCCCCATCTCACGGCAAGGGAGATGTCTCATGGTTTCTCTCGAGTTTCAGTGGGAACCTGGGGTACATTCTCGAGTTACGACCGGGATGGCCCTTGGAAACTTGTGTTGGTTCAGCGGCGTCAGGACACCTGTCTAGTTGCCAGGGTCACCTTGGGATTCTCCTCGAGGCTTGTCAGAGCAATAGGGAAGCTTCTCGAGGTGAGGCGGGAGATGCAGGCTCCCGTCCCAATTGCCACGGGGATATTGGGATTCCTATCAATTTTCAAGAGGAGTCAGGCATCGTGTGCTTTTGAATCATTGAACTCCGTGTTCCTCTTGAGTTCTCAAAGGGAAGTGAGGCCTCCTGTAGAGATTAGGCGGGGAACTAGCGCTTTTTCTAGTGTCTCTAGTGGGGATTCAGAAATCCCTTCATCTTGGGAAATGAGAGATGAGCCTGCATTCAAGTCACTGCAGGGAAATCCGGCCTTATTTCGAGTCAGGGTATCTCGGTGTCTACTGTACTTGAGGAAGCAAACTCAGGGTCCCTCTCACATACATTGAGCTGAGATAAGTCTTCTGTTGAGTTCCTTTTGTAAAGTTAGCATTCCTTTGGAGTCGAAGCCAGGGAATCAGCTCTCATCTCGAGATGATTTGTGGTACACAGAGCTTTTCTCCAGTTGCGGTGCTATACTTGGTGTTACTCTAGAATTGGGACGGTGTTCTCTGGAATCTCTGGTGTTGCCTAAAGGAAGTCAAGCCACTTGTCGTGTTTGATGGGGAAGGCGGGATGTCTCTGGAGCCAAAGCAGGGCAATAGGGCCTCATCTCGAATTGATTTGGGGTACACGGAGCTCCTTCTTGTTTCTACGGTGACTTCACTATCCCTCTATATTTGTGACAGTGTTCTTCGGGACTCTGGATTTCCATCAAGGAAGTCAAGGCTCCTTTCTGATTTGATGTGGAACATGGAATAACTCTGCACGCAGTGCAGGGGAAACAGACCTTATCTCGAATTTACTTGCGGTTCACGGAGCTCTTTCATGTTGCTACGGAGACATCAGAGTCCCTCTAGACTTGTGACAGTGTTCTTGCGGACTCTCTGGAGTTCCATCAAGGAACTCAAGGCACCTTTCGTGTTTGATGTGGAACATGGAATGCCTCTGTAAGCAATCCTGGGGAATCGGGCCTCCTCTCGTGGTGAGGGGGTAGTCTCATGGTTTTTCACAGGTTGCAGCAAGAACCTGGGGTATAATCTCGAGTTACGACGGGGATGGTCCTTCAAAACTAGTGTTTGTTCAGCGACGTCAGGGCTCCTGTCTAGTTGCGAGGGACACTTCAGGATTCTCCTCCAGGCTTGGCAGGGCAATAGGGAGGCCTCTCGAGGTGAGGCAGGAGACCCAGGGTTCCTTTCCAGTTGCCACAGGTATATTGGGATTCCTATCAATTTTAAAGATGGGTCAGGCATTGTGTCCTTTTGAAGCCTTGAACTTCGCGTTCCTCTCGAGTTGTCAAAGGGATGTGAGGACTCCTGTCGAGATGAGGCGGGGAACTAGTGCTTTCTCTAGGGTATCCACAGGGGATTCAGACATCCCTTCATCTTTGGAAGATGAAAGACGAACCTGCATTCAAGTCAGTGAAGGGAAATCCGGCCTTATTTCGAGTCAGGGCATCACACTTTTAATTCCATTTGAGACAGCAAACTCAGGGTCCCTCTCACCTACTTATAGCTGAGAGAAGCCTCCTGTTGATGTGCTGGTGGAAAGTTGGCCTTCCTCTTGAGCCAAAGCTAGGGAGTGTGCTCTCATCTTGAGATGATTTGTGGTACACGGACCTTTTCTCAATTTGCTCTGCTGAACTTGGTGTTCCTCTGGACTTGGTACAGTTTTCGCGGAGATTCTCTGGAGCTGCCTAAAGGAAGTCAAGCCACTTGTCGTGTTTGATTGGGAATGCGGGTTGGCTCTGGAGCCAATGCAGGGGAATCGGGCCTCATCTCGAGTTGATTTGGGATATACAGAGCTTTTCTTGGGTTGCTCTTCCGAACCTGGTGTTCCTCTAGAATTGGACGGTGTTCTCCGGGAAACTCTGGATTTGCCTAAATGAAGTATAGCCACTTGTTGTGTTGGATGTTGAATGTGGGTTGACTCTGGAGCCTATACAGGGGAATTGGGCTTCATCTCTAGCTGATTTGGGGTACACAGAACTCTTTCATGTTGCCGCAGTGATCCCAGGGTCCGTCTAGTATTGTAATAGTGTTCTTGGCGACTCTCTAGATTCCATAAAGAAGTCAAGCTTCTTTTCGTGTTTGATGGGAAACACGGACTTGCTCTGCACGCAATGCAGTGGATCGGGCCTCATCTCACGCTGAGGGGGATGTCTCATGGGTTTTCTGTAGTTGAGGCGGGAACCTGGTATATATTCTCGAGTTAAGACATGGATGGCCCTTCCAAACTCGTGTTTTTTCTGCGACGTCAGGGGACCTGTCTAGTTGTGAGGGAAAACTCGGGATTCTCCTCGAGGATTGGCAGGGAAATAGGGACGCCTCTCGAGGTGAGGCGGGAGACGCGGTGTCCCTTTCCAGTTTCCACAAAGATATTGGGATTTGTATCAATTTTCAAGAGGAGTCAGGCATCGTCTCCTTTGCAAGCATTGAACTCCTCGTTCCTCTCCACTTTTCAAAGGGATGTGAGGCCTCCTGTAGAGATGAGGCGGATAACTATGGCTTTCTCTAAGGTCTCCACAGGGGATTCAGACGTCCCTTCATCTTGTGAGATGAAAGATGAGCCTGTATTCTAGTCATTGCAGGGAAATCCGTCCATATTTCGAGTCAGGGCATCTCGGTGTCCATTCCACTTAAGGCAGCAAACTCAGCGTCCCTCTCACATACCTAGAGCTGAGAGAGGACTCCTCTTGAGGTGCTTGTGGAAAGTTGGCACTCCTCTTGAGTCGAAGCCAGGGGTTCTGCTCTCATTTCGAGATGACTTGGGGTACCCGGAGCTTTTCTCAAGATGCTGTGTTGAACTTGATGTACCTCTAGACTTTGGACGGTGTTCCTGAGGAATCTCTGCAGTGGCCTAAAGAAAGTCAAGCCACTTGTCATGTTTGATGGGGGTACGTGGTATGGCTCTGGATCCAATGGATGAATCGGGCCTCATCTGGAGTTGAATTGGGGTTCATGGTGCTCTTTCGTGTTGATGCAGTGAACTCAGGGTCCCTCTATACTCTTGTGACAGTATTCTTGGGGACTCTGTCGAGTTCTATCAGGGAAGTCAAGGCTCCATTCATGCTTGATGGGGAACACGGAATTACACTGCATGCAATGTAGGGGAATCGGGTCTCATGTATTGGAGAGGGGGATGTCTCAAGGTTTTTCTCGAGTTGCGGCAGGAAACTGGGGTATATTCTTGAGTTAAGACATGGACGGCTCTTGAAAACTTGTGCTTTTCCAGCGACGTCAGGACTCCTGTCTAGTTGCGAGACACACCTCGGGATTCTTGTCAAGGCTTTAAAGGGCAATAGGCAGGAATCTCGAGGTGAGGCAGGAAATCCATGGTACCTTTCCAGTTGCCACAGGGATATTGGGATTCCTATCAATTTTCAAAAGGAGTTAGGCACTGTCTTCTTTTGTAGCATTGAACTCCGCGTTCCTCTCGAGATGTCAAATGGACGTGAGGCCTCCTGTCCAGATGAGGCGAGGAACTAGGGTTTTCGCTAGGGTCTCCACTGGGGATTCAGGCATCCCTTTATCTTGGGAAATGTTAGACTAGCTTGCATTCAAGTCACTGCAGGGAAATCCGGCCTTATGTCAACTCAGACCCTCTCGGTGTCCATTCCACATGAGCCAGTAAACTCAGGGTCCCTCTCACATACCCGTAGCTGAGATAACCCTTTGGTGAATTGCTTGTGTAAAGTTGGCATTCCTCTGGATTCGAAGCCAGGGAATCAGCTCTCATCTCGAGATAATTTGTGGTACATGCAGCTTTTCTCTAGTTGCTGTGCTATACTTGGTGTTCCTCTAGAATTGAGATGGTGTTCTCCGGGAATCTCTGGAGTTGCCTAAAGGAAGTAAAGCCACTTGTCGTGTTTGATGGGGAACACGGCATGACTCTGGAGCCAATGCAGGGGAATGCGGCCTCATCTCGAGGTGAGGAGTATGTCTCATGGCTTTTTTGAGTTTCAGCGGGAACCAGGGGTATATTCTCGAATTAAGATGGGGATGGCCCTTCAAAACTCGTGTCTCTTCAGCGACGTCAGGACTCCAGCCTATTTGCGAGGGACAGCTCGGGATTCTCCTCGAGGCTTGGCAGTGCAATAGCGACGCCTCTCCAGGTGAGTTGGAAGACCAAGGTTGCTTTTCCAGTTGCCACAGGGATATTGGGATTCCTATCAATTTTCAAGAGGAGTCAAGCATAGTCCCCTTTGAATCACTGCACTCTGGTTTCCTCTCGAGTTGTCAAAGGGATGTGAGGCCCCCTGTCGAGATTTGGCAGAGAACTAGGTCTAGGTCTTTCTCTAGGATCTCCACAGGGCATTCAGACAACCCTTCATCTTGTGACATGAAAGACGAGGCTGCATTCATGTCACTGCAGGGAAATCCGGCCTTATTTCGAGTCAGGGCATCTCCGGGTCCATTCCACTTGAGGCAGCAAACTCAGGGTCCCTCTCACATACCTGTAGCTAAGAGAAGCCTCCTCTTGAGGTGCTTGCGGAAATTTGGCCCTCGTATTGAGTAGAAGCCAGGGAATCAGCTCTCCTCTCGAGATGATTTTTCGGGTACGCAGAGCTTTTCTCTAATTGCTGTGCTATACTTAGTGTTCCTCTAGACTTGGGACAGTGTTCTCGGGGAATCTCTGGAGTTGCCTAAAGGAAGTCAAGCCTCTTGTCATGTTTGGTCTGGAACGCGGGATGGCTCTGGAGCCAATGCAGGGGAATCAGGCCTCATCTCGAGTTGATTTGTGATACATGGAGTTCTTTCGTGTTGCTGCAGTGATCTCAGGAGGATCCCTCTAGTGTTGTGAGAATGTTCTTGGGGACACTATCAAGTTCCTTAAAGAAGTCAAGTCTCCTTTCCTGTTTGACGGGGAACACGAAATTACTCTGCATGCAATGTAGGGGAATCGGGCCCCATCTCACGGCAAGGGAGATGTCTCATGGTTTCTCTCGAGTTTCAGTGGGAACCTGGGGTACATTCTCGAGTTACGACCGGGATGGCCCTTGGAAACTTGTGTTGGTTCAGCGGCGTCAGGACACCTGTCTAGTTGCCAGGGTCACCTTGGGATTCTCCTCGAGGCTTGTCAGAGCAATAGGGAAGCTTCTCGAGGTGAGGCGGGAGATGCAGGCTCCCGTCCCAATTGCCACGGGGATATTGGGATTCCTATCAATTTTCAAGAGGAGTCAGGCATCGTGTGCTTTTGAATCATTGAACTCCGTGTTCCTCTTGAGTTCTCAAAGGGAAGTGAGGCCTCCTGTAGAGATTAGGCGGGGAACTAGCGCTTTTTCTAGTGTCTCTAGTGGGGATTCAGAAATCCCTTCATCTTGGGAAATGAGAGACGAGCCTGCATTCAAGTCACTGCAGGGAAATCCGGCCTTATTTCGAGTCAGGGTATCTCGGTGTCTACTGTACTTGAGGAAGCAAACTCAGGGTCCCTCTCACATACATTGAGCTGAGATAAGTCTTCTGTTGAGTTCCTTTTGTAAAGTTAGCATTCCTTTGGAGTCGAAGCCAGGGAATCAGCTCTCATCTCGAGATGATTTGTGGTACACAGAGCTTTTCTCCAGTTGCGGTGCTATACTTGGTGTTACTCTAGAATTGGGACGGTGTTCTCTGGAATCTCTGGTGTTGCCTAAAGGAAGTCAAGCCACTTGTCGTGTTTGATGGGGAAGGCGGGATGTCTCTGGAGCCAAAGCAGGGCAATAGGGCCTCATCTCGAATTGATTTGGGGTACACGGAGCTCCTTCTTGTTTCTACGGTGACTTCACTATCCCTCTATATTTGTGACAGTGTTCTTCGGGACTCTGGATTTCCATCAAGGAAGTCAAGGCTCCTTTCTGATTTGATGTGGAACATGGAATAACTCTGCACGCAGTGCAGGGGAAACAGACCTTATCTCGAATTTACTTGCGGTTCACGGAGCTCTTTCATGTTGCTACGGAGACATCAGAGTCCCTCTAGACTTGTGACAGTGTTCTTGCGGACTCTCTGGAGTTCCATCAAGGAACTCAAGGCACCTTTCGTGTTTGATGTGGAACATGGAATGCCTCTGTAAGCAATCCTGGGGAATCGGGCCTCCTCTCGTGGTGAGGGGGTAGTCTCATGGTTTTTCACAGGTTGCAGCAAGAACCTGGGGTATAATCTCGAGTTACGACGGGGATGGTCCTTCAAAACTAGTGTTTGTTCAGCGACGTCAGGGCTCCTGTCTAGTTGCGAGGGACACTTCAGGATTCTCCTCCAGGCTTGGCAGGGCAATAGGGAGGCCTCTCGAGGTGAGGCAGGAGACCCAGGGTTCCTTTCCAGTTGCCACAGGTATATTGGGATTCCTATCAATTTTAAAGATGGGTCAGGCATTGTGTCCTTTTGAAGCCTTGAACTTCGCGTTCCTCTCGAGTTGTCAAAGGGATGTGAGGACTCCTGTCGAGATGAGGCGGGGAACTAGTGCTTTCTCTAGGGTATCCACAGGGGATTCAGACATCCCTTCATCTTGGAAGATGAAAGACGAACCTGCATTCAAGTCAGTGAAGGGAAATCCGGCCTTATTTCGAGTCAGGGCATCACACTTTTAATTCCATTTGAGACAGCAAACTCAGGGTCCCTCTCACCTACTTATAGCTGAGAGAAGCCTCCTGTTGATGTGCTGGTGGAAAGTTGGCCTTCCTCTTGAGCCAAAGCTAGGGAGTGTGCTCTCATCTTGAGATGATTTGTGGTACACGGACCTTTTCTCAATTTGCTCTGCTGAACTTGGTGTTCCTCTGGACTTGGTACAGTTTTCGCGGAGATTCTCTGGAGCTGCCTAAAGGAAGTCAAGCCACTTGTCGTGTTTGATTGGGAATGCGGGTTGGCTCTGGAGCCAATGCAGGGGAATCGGGCCTCATCTCGAGTTGATTTGGGATATACAGAGCTTTTCTTGGGTTGCTCTTCCGAACTTGGTGTTCCTCTAGAATTGGACGGTGTTCTCCGGGAAACTCTGGATTTGCCTAAATGAAGTATAGCCACTTGTTGTGTTGGATGTTGAATGTGGGTTGACTCTGGAGCCTATACAGGGGAATTGGGCTTCATCTCGAGCTGATTTGGGGTACACAGAACTCTTTCATGTTGCCGCAGTGATCCCAGGGTCCGTCTAGTATTGTAATAGTGTTCTTGGCGACTCTCTAGATTCCATAAAGAAGTCAAGCTTCTTTTCGTGTTTGATGGGAAACACGGACTTGCTCTGCACGCAATGCAGTGGATCGGGCCTCATCTCACGCTGAGGGGGATGTCTCATGGGTTTTCTGTAGTTGAGGCGGGAACCTGGTATATATTCTCGAGTTAAGACATGGATGGCCCTTCCAAACTCGTGTTTTTTTCTGCGACGTCAGGGGACCTGTCTAGTTGTGAGGGAAAACTCGGGATTCTCCTCGAGGATTGGCAGGGAAATAGGGACGCCTCTCGAGGTGAGGCGGGAGACGCGGTGTCCCTTTCCAGTTTCCACAAAGATATTGGGATTTGTATCAATTTTCAAGAGGAGTCAGGCATCGTCTCCTTTGCAAGCATTGAACTCCTCGTTCCTCTCCACTTTTCAAAGGGATGTGAGGCCTCCTGTAGAGATGAGGCGGATAACTATGGCTTTCTCTAAGGTCTCCACAGGGGATTCAGACGTCCCTTCATCTTGTGAGATGAAAGATGAGCCTGTATTCTAGTCATTGCAGGGAAATCCGTCCATATTTCGAGTCAGGGCATCTCGGTGTCCATTCCACTTAAGGCAGCAAACTCAGCGTCCCTCTCACATACCTAGAGCTGAGAGAGGACTCCTCTTGAGGTGCTTGTGGAAAGTTGGCACTCCTCTTGAGTCGAAGCCAGGGGTTCTGCTCTCATTTCGAGATGACTTGGGGTACCCGGAGCTTTTCTCAAGATGCTGTGTTGAACTTGATGTACCTCTAGACTTTGGACGGTGTTCCTGAGGAATCTCTGCAGTGGCCTAAAGAAAGTCAAGCCACTTGTCATGTTTGATGGGGGTACGTGGTATGGCTCTGGATCCAATGGATGGGAATCGGGCCTCATCTGGAGTTGAATTGGGGTTCATGGTGCTCTTTCGTGTTGATGCAGTGAACTCAGGGTCCCTCTATACTCTTGTGACAGTATTCTTGGGGACTCTGTCGAGTTCTATCAGGGAAGTCAAGGCTCCATTCATGCTTGATGGGGAACACGGAATTACACTGCATGCAATGTAGGGGAATCGGGTCTCATGTATTGGAGAGGGGGATGTCTCAAGGTTTTTCTCGAGTTGCGGCAGGAAACTGGGGTATATTCTTGAGTTAAGACATGGACGGCTCTTGAAAACTTGTGCTTTTCCAGCGACGTCAGGACTCCTGTCTAGTTGCGAGACACACCTCGGGATTCTTGTCAAGGCTTTAAAGGGCAATAGGCAGGAATCTCGAGGTGAGGCAGGAAATCCATGGTACCTTTCCAGTTGCCACAGGGATATTGGGATTCCTATCAATTTTCAAAAGGAGTTAGGCACTGTCTTCTTTTGTAGCATTGAACTCCGCGTTCCTCTCGAGATGTCAAATGGACGTGAGGCCTCCTGTCCAGATGAGGCGAGGAACTAGGGTTTTCGCTAGGGTCTCCACTGGGGATTCAGGCATCCCTTTATCTTGGGAAATGTTAGACTAGCTTGCATTCAAGTCACTGCAGGGAAATCCGGCCTTATGTCAACTCAGACCCTCTCGGTGTCCATTCCACATGAGCCAGTAAACTCAGGGTCCCTCTCACATACCCGTAGCTGAGATAACCCTTTGGTGAATTGCTGTGTAAAGTTGGCATTCCTCTGGATTCGAAGCCAGGGAATCAGCTCTCATCTCGAGATAATTTGTGGTACATGCAGCTTTTCTCTAGTTGCTGTGCTATACTTGGTGTTCCTCTAGAATTGAGATGGTGTTCTCCGGGAATCTCTGGAGTTGCCTAAAGGAAGTAAAGCCACTTGTCGTGTTTGATGGGGAACACGGCATGACTCTGGAGCCAATGCAGGGGAATGCGGCCTCATCTCGAGGTGAGGAGTATGTCTCATGGCTTTTTTGAGTTTCAGCGGGAACCAGGGGTATATTCTCGAATTAAGATGGGGATGGCCCTTCAAAACTCGTGTCTCTTCAGCGACGTCAGGACTCCAGCCTATTTGCGAGGGACAGCTCGGGATTCTCCTCGAGGCTTGGCAGTGCAATAGCGACGCCTCTCCAGGTGAGTTGGAAGACCAAGGTTGCTTTTCCAGTTGCCACAGGGATATTGGGATTCCTATCAATTTTCAAGAGGAGTCAAGCATAGTCCCCTTTGAATCACTGCACTCTGGTTTCCTCTCGAGTTGTCAAAGGGATGTGAGGCCCCCTGTCGAGATTTGGCAGAGAACTAGGTCTTTCTCTAGGATCTCCACAGGGCATTCAGACAACCCTTCATCTTGTGACATGAAAGACGAGGCTGCATTCATGTCACTGCAGGGAAATCCGGCCTTATTTCGAGTCAGGGCATCTCCGGGTCCATTCCACTTGAGGCAGCAAACTCAGGGTCCCTCTCACATACCTGTAGCTAAGAGAAGCCTCCTCTTGAGGTGCTTGCGGAAATTTGGCCCTCGTATTGAGTAGAAGCCAGGGAATCAGCTCTCCTCTCGAGATGATTTCGGGTACGCAGAGCTTTTCTCTAATTGCTGTGCTATACTTAGTGTTCCTCTAGACTTGGGACAGTGTTCTCGGGGAATCTCTGGAGTTGCCTAAAGGAAGTCAAGCCTCTTGTCATGTTTGGTCTGGAACGCGGGATGGCTCTGGAGCCAATGCAGGGGAATCAGGCCTCATCTCGAGTTGATTTGTGATACATGGAGTTCTTTCGTGTTGCTGCAGTGATCTCAGGATCCCTCTAGTGTTGTGAGAATGTTCTTGGGGACACTATCAAGTTCCTTAAAGAAGTCAAGTCTCCTTTCCTGTTTGACGGGGAACACGAAATTACTCTGCATGCAATGTAGGGGAATCGGGCCCCATCTCACGGCAAGGGAGATGTCTCATGGTTTCTCTCGAGTTTCAGTGGGAACCTGGGGTACATTCTCGAGTTACGACCGGGATGGCCCTTGGAAACTTGTGTTGGTTCAGCGGCGTCAGGACACCTGTCTAGTTGCCAGGGTCACCTTGGGATTCTCCTCGAGGCTTGTCAGAGCAATAGGGAAGCTTCTCGAGGTGAGGCGGGAGATGCAGGCTCCCGTCCCAATTGCCACGGGGATATTGGGATTCCTATCAATTTTCAAGAGGAGTCAGGCATCGTGTGCTTTGAATCATTGAACTCCGTGTTCCTCTTGAGTTCTCAAAGGGAAGTGAGGCCTCCTGTAGAGATTAGGCGGGGAACTAGCGCTTTTTCTAGTGTCTCTAGTGGGGATTCAGAAATCCCTTCATCTTGGGAAATGAGAGAGACGAGCCTGCATTCAAGTCACTGCAGGGAAATCCGGCCTTATTTCGAGTCAGGGTATCTCGGTGTCTACTGTACTTGAGGAAGCAAACTCAGGGTCCCTCTCACATACATTGAGCTGAGATAAGTCTTCTGTTGAGTTCCTTTTGTAAAGTTAGCATTCCTTTGGAGTCGAAGCCAGGGAATCAGCTCTCATCTCGAGATGATTTGTGGTACACAGAGCTTTTCTCCAGTTGCGGTGCTATACTTGGTGTTACTCTAGAATTGGGACGGTGTTCTCTGGAATCTCTGGTGTTGCCTAAAGGAAGTCAAGCCACTTGTCGTGTTTGATGGGGAAGGCGGGATGTCTCTGGAGCCAAAGCAGGGCATAGGGCCTCATCTCGAATTGATTTGGGGTACACGGAGCTCCTTCTTGTTTCTACGGTGACTTCACTATCCCTCTATATTTGTGACAGTGTTCTTCGGGACTCTGGATTTCCATCAAGGAAGTCAAGGCTCCTTTCTGATTTGATGTGGAACATGGAATAACTCTGCACGCAGTGCAGGGGAAACAGACCTTATCTCGAATTTACTTGCGGTTCACGGAGCTCTTTCATGTTGCTACGGAGACATCAGAGTCCCTCTAGACTTGTGACAGTGTTCTTGCGGACTCTCTGGAGTTCCATCAAGGAACTCAAGGCACCTTTCGTGTTTGATGTGGAACATGGAATGCCTCTGTAAGCAATCCTGGGGAATCGGGCCTCCTCTCGTGGTGAGGGGGTAGTCTCATGTTTTTTCACAGGTTGCAGCAAGAACCTGGGGTATAATCTCGAGTTACGACGGGGATGGTCCTTCAAAACTAGTGTTTGTTCAGCGACGTCAGGGCTCCTGTCTAGTTGCGAGGGACACTTCAGGATTCTCCTCCAGGCTTGGCAGGGCAATAGGGAGGCCTCTCGAGGTGAGGCAGGAGACCCAGGGTTCCTTTCCAGTTGCCACAGGTATATTGGGATTCCTATCAATTTTAAAGATGGGTCAGGCATTGTGTCCTTTTGAAGCCTTGAACTTCGCGTTCCTCTCGAGTTGTCAAAGGGATGTGAGGACTCCTGTCGAGATGAGGCGGGGAACTAGTGCTTTCTCTAGGGTATCCACAGGGGATTCAGACATCCCTTCATCTTGGAAGATGAAAGACGAACCTGCATTCAAGTCAGTGAAGGGAAATCCGGCCTTATTTCGAGTCAGGGCATCACACTTTTAATTCCATTTGAGACAGCAAACTCAGGGTCCCTCTCACCTACTTATAGCTGAGAGAAGCCTCCTGTTGATGTGCTGGTGGAAAGTTGGCCTTCCTCTTGAGCCAAAGCTAGGGAGTGTGCTCTCATCTTGAGATGATTTGTGGTACACGGACCTTTTCTCAATTTGCTCTGCTGAACTTGGTGTTCCTCTGGACTTGGTACAGTTTTCGCGGAGATTCTCTGGAGCTGCCTAAAGGAAGTCAAGCCACTTGTCGTGTTTGATTGGGAATGCGGGTTGGCTCTGGAGCCAATGCAGGGGAATCGGGCCTCATCTCGAGTTGATTTGGGATATACAGAGCTTTTCTTGGGTTGCTCTTCCGAACCTGGTGTTCCTCTAGAATTGGACGGTGTTCTCCGGGAAACTCTGGATTTGCCTAAATGAAGTATAGCCACTTGTTGTGTTGGATGTTGAATGTGGGTTGACTCTGGAGCCTATACAGGGGAATTGGGCTTCATCTCTAGCTGATTTGGGGTACACAGAACTCTTTCATGTTGCCGCAGTGATCCCAGGGTCCGTCTAGTATTGTAATAGTGTTCTTGGCGACTCTCTAGATTCCATAAAGAAGTCAAGCTTCTTTTCGTGTTTGATGGGAAACACGGACTTGCTCTGCACGCAATGCAGTGGATCGGGCCTCATCTCACGCTGAGGGGGATGTCTCATGGGTTTTCTGTAGTTGAGGCGGGAACCTGGTATATATTCTCGAGTTAAGACATGGATGGCCCTTCCAAACTCGTGTTTTTTCTGCGACGTCAGGGGACCTGTCTAGTTGTGAGGGAAAACTCGGGATTCTCCTCGAGGATTGGCAGGGAAATAGGGACGCCTCTCGAGGTGAGGCGGGAGACGCGGTGTCCCTTTCCAGTTTCCACAAAGATATTGGGATTTGTATCAATTTTCAAGAGGAGTCAGGCATCGTCTCCTTTGCAAGCATTGAACTCCTCGTTCCTCTCCACTTTTCAAAGGGATGTGAGGCCTCCTGTAGAGATGAGGCGGATAACTATGGCTTTCTCTAAGGTCTCCACAGGGGATTCAGACGTCCCTTCATCTTGTGAGATGAAAGATGAGCCTGTATTCTAGTCATTGCAGGGAAATCCGTCCATATTTCGAGTCAGGGCATCTCGGTGTCCATTCCACTTAAGGCAGCAAACTCAGCGTCCCTCTCACATACCTAGAGCTGAGAGAGGACTCCTCTTGAGGTGCTTGTGGAAAGTTGGCACTCCTCTTGAGTCGAAGCCAGGGGTTCTGCTCTCATTTCGAGATGACTTGGGGTACCCGGAGCTTTTCTCAAGATGCTGTGTTGAACTTGATGTACCTCTAGACTTTGGACGGTGTTCCTGAGGAATCTCTGCAGTGGCCTAAAGAAAGTCAAGCCACTTGTCATGTTTGATGGGGGTACGTGGTATGGCTCTGGATCCAATGGATGGGAATCGGGCCTCATCTGGAGTTGAATTGGGGTTCATGGTGCTCTTTCGTGTTGATGCAGTGAACTCAGGGTCCCTCTATACTCTTGTGACAGTATTCTTGGGGACTCTGTCGAGTTCTATCAGGGAAGTCAAGGCTCCATTCATGCTTGATGGGGAACACGAATTACACTGCATGCAATGTAGGGGAATCGGGTCTCATGTATTGGAGAGGGGGATGTCTCAAGGTTTTTCTCGAGTTGCGGCAGGAAACTGGGGTATATTCTTGAGTTAAGACATGGACGGCTCTTGAAAACTTGTGCTTTTCCAGCGACGTCAGGACTCCTGTCTAGTTGCGAGACACACCTCGGGATTCTTGTCAAGGCTTTAAAGGGCAATAGGCAGGAATCTCGAGGTGAGGCAGGAAATCCATGGTACCTTTCCAGTTGCCACAGGGATATTGGGATTCCTATCAATTTTCAAAAGGAGTTAGGCACTGTCTTCTTTTGTAGCATTGAACTCCGCGTTCCTCTCGAGATGTCAAATGGACGTGAGGCCTCCTGTCCAGATGAGGCGAGGAACTAGGGTTTTCGCTAGGGTCTCCACTGGGGATTCAGGCATCCCTTTATCTTGGGAAATGTTAGACTAGCTTGCATTCAAGTCACTGCAGGGAAATCCGGCCTTATGTCAACTCAGACCCTCTCGGTGTCCATTCCACATGAGCCAGTAAACTCAGGGTCCCTCTCACATACCCGTAGCTGAGATAACCCTTTGGTGAATTGCTTGTGTAAAGTTGGCATTCCTCTGGATTCGAAGCCAGGGAATCAGCTCTCATCTCGAGATAATTTGTGGTACATGCAGCTTTTCTCTAGTTGCTGTGCTATACTTGGTGTTCCTCTAGAATTGAGATGGTGTTCTCCGGGAATCTCTGGAGTTGCCTAAAGGAAGTAAAGCCACTTGTCGTGTTTGATGGGGAACACGGCATGACTCTGGAGCCAATGCAGGGGAATGCGGCCTCATCTCGAGGTGAGGAGTATGTCTCATGGCTTTTTTGAGTTTCAGCGGGAACCAGGGGTATATTCTCGAATTAAGATGGGGATGGCCCTTCAAAACTCGTGTCTCTTCAGCGACGTCAGGACTCCAGCCTATTTGCGAGGGACAGCTCGGGATTCTCCTCGAGGCTTGGCAGTGCAATAGCGACGCCTCTCCAGGTGAGTTGGAAGACCAAGGTTGCTTTTCCAGTTGCCACAGGGATATTGGGATTCCTATCAATTTTCAAGAGGAGTCAAGCATAGTCCCCTTTGAATCACTGCACTCTGGTTTCCTCTCGAGTTGTCAAAGGGATGTGAGGCCCCCTGTCGAGATTTGGCAGAGAACTAGGTCTTTCTCTAGGATCTCCACAGGGCATTCAGACAACCCTTCATCTTGTGACATGAAAGACGAGGCTGCATTCATGTCACTGCAGGGAAATCCGGCCTTATTTCGAGTCAGGGCATCTCCGGGTCCATTCCACTTGAGGCAGCAAACTCAGGGTCCCTCTCACATACCTGTAGCTAAGAGAAGCCTCCTCTTGAGGTGCTTGCGGAAATTTGGCCCTCGTATTGAGTAGAAGCCAGGGAATCAGCTCTCCTCTCGAGATGATTTCGGGTACGCAGAGCTTTTCTCTAATTGCTGTGCTATACTTAGTGTTCCTCTAGACTTGGGACAGTGTTCTCGGGGAATCTCTGGAGTTGCCTAAAGGAAGTCAAGCCTCTTGTCATGTTTGGTCTGGAACGCGGGATGGCTCTGGAGCCAATGCAGGGGAATCAGGCCTCATCTCGAGTTGATTTGTGATACATGGAGTTCTTTCGTGTTGCTGCAGTGATCTCAGGATCCCTCTAGTGTTGTGAGAATGTTCTTGGGGACACTATCAAGTTCCTTAAAGAAGTCAAGTCTCCTTTCCTGTTTGACGGGGAACACGAAATTACTCTGCATGCAATGTAGGGGAATCGGGCCCCATCTCACGGCAAGGGAGATGTCTCATGGTTTCTCTCGAGTTTCAGTGGGAACCTGGGGTACATTCTCGAGTTACGACCGGGATGGCCCTTGGAAACTTGTGTTGGTTCAGCGGCGTCAGGACACCTGTCTAGTTGCCAGGGTCACCTTGGGATTCTCCTCGAGGCTTGTCAGAGCAATAGGGAAGCTTTCTCGAGGTGAGGCGGGAGATGCAGGCTCCCGTCCCAATTGCCACGGGGATATTGGGATTCCTATCAATTTTCAAGAGGAGTCAGGCATCGTGTGCTTTTGAATCATTGAACTCCGTGTTCCTCTTGAGTTCTCAAAGGGAAGTGAGGCCTCCTGTAGAGATTAGGCGGGGAACTAGCGCTTTTTCTAGTGTCTCTAGTGGGGATTCAGAAATCCCTTCATCTTGGGAAATGAGAGATGAGCCTGCATTCAAGTCACTGCAGGGAAATCCGGCCTTATTTCGAGTCAGGGTATCTCGGTGTCTACTGTACTTGAGGAAGCAAACTCAGGGTCCCTCTCACATACATTGAGCTGAGATAAGTCTTCTGTTGAGTTCCTTTTGTAAAGTTAGCATTCCTTTGGAGTCGAAGCCAGGGAATCAGCTCTCATCTCGAGATGATTTGTGGTACACAGAGCTTTTCTCCAGTTGCGGTGCTATACTTGGTGTTACTCTCTAATTGGGACGGTGTTCTCTGGAATCTCTGGTGTTGCCTAAAGGAAGTCAAGCCACTTGTCGTGTTTGATGGGGAAGGCGGGATGTCTCTGGAGCCAAAGCAGGGCAATAGGGCCTCATCTCGAATTGATTTGGGGTACACGGAGCTCCTTCTTGTTTCTACGGTGACTTCACTATCCCTCTATATTTGTGACAGTGTTCTTCGGGACTCTGGATTTCCATCAAGGAAGTCAAGGCTCCTTTCTGATTTGATGTGGAACATGGAATAACTCTGCACGCAGTGCAGGGGAAACAGACCTTATCTCGAATTTACTTGCGGTTCACGGAGCTCTTTCATGTTGCTACGGAGACATCAGAGTCCCTCTAGACTTGTGACAGTGTTCTTGCGGACTCTCTGGAGTTCCATCAAGGAACTCAAGGCACCTTTCGTGTTTGATGTGGAACATGGAATGCCTCTGTAAGCAATCCTGGGGAATCGGGCCTCCTCTCGTGGTGAGGGGGTAGTCTCATGGTTTTTCACAGGTTGCAGCAAGAACCTGGGGTATAATCTCGAGTTACGACGGGGATGGTCCTTCAAAACTAGTGTTTGTTCAGCGACGTCAGGGCTCCTGTCTAGTTGCGAGGGACACTTCAGGATTCTCCTCCAGGCTTGGCAGGGCAATAGGGAGGCCTCTCGAGGTGAGGCAGGAGACCCAGGGTTCCTTTCCAGTTGCCACAGGTATATTGGGATTCCTATCAATTTTAAAGATGGGTCAGGCATTGTGTCCTTTTGAAGCCTTGAACTTCGCGTTCCTCTCGAGTTGTCAAAGGGATGTGAGGACTCCTGTCGAGATGAGGCGGGGAACTAGTGCTTTCTCTAGGGTATCCACAGGGGATTCAGACATCCCTTCATCTTGGAAGATGAAAGACGAACCTGCATTCAAGTCAGTGAAGGGAAATCCGGCCTTATTTCGAGTCAGGGCATCACACTTTTAATTCCATTTGAGACAGCAAACTCAGGGTCCCTCTCACCTACTTATAGCTGAGAGAAGCCTCCTGTTGATGTGCTGGTGGAAAGTTGGCCTTCCTCTTGAGCCAAAGCTAGGGAGTGTGCTCTCATCTTGAGATGATTTGTGGTACACGGACCTTTTCTCAATTTGCTCTGCTGAACTTGGTGTTCCTCTGGACTTGGTACAGTTTTCGCGGAGATTCTCTGGAGCTGCCTAAAGGAAGTCAAGCCACTTGTCGTGTTTGATTGGGAATGCGGGTTGGCTCTGGAGCCAATGCAGGGGAATCGGGCCTCATCTCGAGTTGATTTGGGATATACAGAGCTTTTCTTGGGTTGCTCTTCCGAACTTGGTGTTCCTCTAGAATTGGACGGTGTTCTCCGGGAAACTCTGGATTTGCCTAAATGAAGTATAGCCACTTGTTGTGTTGGATGTTGAATGTGGGTTGACTCTGGAGCCTATACAGGGGAATTGGGCTTCATCTCGAGCTGATTTGGGGTACACAGAACTCTTTCATGTTGCCGCAGTGATCCCAGGGTCCGTCTAGTATTGTAATAGTGTTCTTGGCGACTCTCTAGATTCCATAAAGAAGTCAAGCTTCTTTTCGTGTTTGATGGGAAACACGGACTTGCTCTGCACGCAATGCAGTGGATCGGGCCTCATCTCACGCTGAGGGGGATGTCTCATGGGTTTTCTGTAGTTGAGGCGGGAACCTGGTATATATTCTCGAGTTAAGACATGGATGGCCCTTCCAAACTCGTGTTTTTTCTGCGACGTCAGGGGACCTGTCTAGTTGTGAGGGAAAACTCGGGATTCTCCTCGAGGATTGGCAGGCAATAGGGACGCCTCTCGAGGTGAGGCGGGAGACGCGGTGTCCCTTTCCAGTTTCCACAAAGATATTGGGATTTGTATCAATTTTCAAGAGGAGTCAGGCATCGTCTCCTTTGCAAGCATTGAACTCCTCGTTCCTCTCCACTTTTCAAAGGGATGTGAGGCCTCCTGTAGAGATGAGGCGGGGAACTAGCGCTTTTTCTAGTGTCTCCACAGGGGATTCAGAAATCCCTTCATCTTGGGAAGATGAAAGATGAGCCTGCATTCAAGTCATTGCAGGGAAATCCGGCCTTATTTCGAGTCAGGGCATCTCGGTGTCCATTCCACTTGAGGCAGCAAACTCAGGGTCCCTCTCACATACCTTGAGCTGAGATAAGTCTTCTGTTGAGTGCTTTTGGAAAGTTGCATTCCTCTTGAGTCGAAGCCAGGGGTTCAGCTCTCATCTCGAGATGACTTGGGGTACACGGAGCTTTTCTCAAGATGCTGTGCTGAACTTGATGTACTCTCTAGAATTTGGGACGGTGTTCTCTGAGAATCTCTGGTGTTGCCTAAAGGAAGTCAAGCCACTTGTCATGTTTGATGGGGGTAGGGGGATGTCTCTGGAGCCAATGCAGGGGAATAGGGCCTCATCTCGAATTGATTTGGGGTACACGGAGCTCTTTCTTGTTTCTACGGTGACTTCACTATCCCTCTATATTTGTGACAGTGTTCTTCGGGACTCTGGATTTCCATCAAGGAAGTCAAGGCTCCTTTCTGATTTGATGTGGAACATGGAATAGCTCTGCACGCAGTGCAGGGGAAACAGACCTTATCTCGAATTTACTTGCGGTTCACGGAGCTCTTTCATGTTGCTACGGAGACATCAGAGTCCCTCTAGACTTTGTGACAGTGTTCTTGCGGACTCTCTGGAGTTCCATCAAGGAACTCAAGGCACCTTTCGTGTTTGATGTGGAACATGGAATGCCTCTGTAAGCAATCCTGGGGAATCGGGCCTCCTCTCTCGTGGTGAGGGGGTAGTCTCATGGTTTTTCACAGTTGCAGCAAGAACCTGGGGTATAATCTCGAGTTACGACGGGGATGGCCTTCAAAACTAGTGTTTTTCAGCGACGTCAGGGCTCCTGTCTAGTTGCGAGGGACACTTCAGGATTCTCCTCCAGGCTTGGCAGGGCAATAGGCAGGAATCTCGAGAGTGAGGCAGGAAACCCAGGGTTCCTTTCCAGTTGCCACAGGTATATTGGGATTCCTATCAATTTTAAAGATGGGTCAGGCATTGTGTCCTTTTGAAGCCTTGAACTTCGCGTTCCTCTCGAGTTGTCAAAGGGATGTGAGGACTCTCCTGTCGAGATGAGGCGGGGAACTAGTGCTTTCTCTAGGGTATCCACAGGGGATTCAGACATCCCTTCATCTTGGAAGATGAAAGACGAACCTGCATTCAAGTCACTGAAGGGAAATCCGGCCTTATTTCGAGTCAGGGCATCACACTTTTAATTCCATTTGAGACAGCAAACTCAGGGTCCCTCTCACCTACTTATAGCTGAGAGAAGCCTCCTGTTGATGTGCTGGTGGAAAGTTGGCCTTCCTCTTGAGTCAAAGCCAGGGAGTGTGCTCTCATCTTGAGATGATTTGTGGTACACGGACCTTTTCTCAATTTGCTCTGCTGAACTTGGTGTTCCTCTGGACTTGGTACAGTTTTCTCTGAGATTCTCTGGAGCTGCCTAAAGGAAGTCAAGCCACTTGTCGTGTTTGATTGGGAATGCGGGTTGGCTCTGGAGCCAATGCAGGGGAATCGGGCCTCATCTCGAGTTGATTTGGGATATACAGAGCTTTTCTTGGGTTGCTCTTCCGAACTTGGTGTTCCTCTAGAATTGGACGGTGTTCTCTCCGGGAAACTCTGGATTTGCCTAAATGAAGTATAGCCACTTGTTGTGTTGGATGTTGAATGTGGGTTGACTCTGGAGCCTATACAGGGGAATTGGGCTTCATCTCGAGCTGATTTGGGGTACACAGAACTCTTTCATGTTGCCGCAGTGATCCCAGGGTCCGTCTAGTATTGTAATAGTGTTCTTGGGGACTCTCTAGATTCCATAAAGAAGTCAAGCTTCTTTTCGTGTTTGATGGGAAACACGGACTTGCTCTGCACGCAATGCACTGGATCGGGCCTCATCTCACGCTGAGGGGGATGTCTCATGGGCTTTCTGTAGTTGAGGCGGGAACCTGGTATATATTCTCGAGTTACGACATGGATGGCCCTTCAAAACTCGTGTTTTTTCTGCGACGTCAGGGGACCTGTCTAGTTGTGAGGGACAACTCGGGATTCTCCTCGAGGCTTGGCAGGGCAATAGGGACGCCTCTCGAGGTGAGGCGGGAGACGCAGTGTCCCTTTCCAGTTTCCACAAAGATATTGGGATTTGTATCAATTTTCAAGAGGAGTCAGGCATCGTCTCCTTTGCAAGCATTGAACTCCTCGTTCCTCTCCAGTTTTCAAAGGGATGTGAGGCCTCCTGTAGAGATGAGGCGGGTAACTATGGCTTTCTCTAAGGTCTCCACAGGGGATTCAGACATCCCTTCATCTTGTGAGATGAAAGATGAGCCTGTATTCAAGTCATTGCAGGGAAATCCGTCCATATTTCGAGTCAGGGCATCTCAGTGTCCATTCCACTTAAGGCAGCAAACTCAGCGTCCCTCTCACATACCTATAGCTGAGAGAGGACTCCTCTTGAGGTGCTTGTGGAAAGTTGGCATTCCTCTTGAGTCGAAGCCAGGGGTTCTGCTCTCATTTCGAGATGACTTGGGGTACCCGGAGCTTTTCTCACGATGCTGTGTTGAACTTGATGTACCTCTAGACTTTGGACGGTGTTCCTGAGGAATCTCTGCAGTTGCCTAAAGGAAGTCAAGCCACTTGTCATGTTTGATGGGGGTACGCGGTATGGCTCTGGATCCAATGGATGGGAATCGGGCCTCATCTGGAGTTGAATTGGGGTTCATGGTGCTCTTTCGTGTTGATGCAGTGAACTCAGGGTCCCTCTATACTCTTGTGACAGTATTCTTGGGGACTCTGTCGAGTTCTATCAGGGAAGTCAAGGCTCCATTCATGCTTGATGGGGAACACGGAATTACACTGCATGCAATGTAGGGGAATCGGGTCTCATGTATTGGAGAGGGGGATGTCTCAAGGCTTTTCTCGAGTTGCGGCAGGAAACTGGGGTATATTCTTGAGTTAAGACATGGACGGCTCTTGAAAACTTGTGCTTTTTCAGCGACGTCAGGACTCCTGTCTAGTTGCGAGACACACCTCGGGATTCTTCTCAAGGCTTTAAAGGGCAATAGGCAGGAATCTCGAGGTGAGGCAGGAAATCCAGGGTACCTTTCCAGTTGCCACAGGGATATTGGGATTCCTATCAATTTTCAAAAGGAGTTAGGCATTGTCTTCTTTTGTAGCATTGAACTCCGCGTTCCTCTCGAGTTGTCAAATGGACGTGAGGCCTCCTGTCCAGATGAGGCGAGGAACTAGGGGTTTCGCTAGGGTCTCCACTGGGGATTCAGGCATCCCTTTATCTTGGGAAATGTTAGACTAGCTTGCATTCAAGTCACTGCAGGGAAATCCGGCCTTATGTCAACTCAGACCCTCTCGGTGTCCATTCCACATGAGCCAGTAAACTCAGGGTCCCTCTCACATACCCGTAGCTGAGATAACCCTTTGGTGAGTTGCTTGTGTAAAGTTGGCATTCCTCTGGATTCGAAGCCAGGGAATCAGCTCTCATCTCGAGATAATTTGTGGTACATGCAGCTTTTCTCTAGTTGCTGTGCTATACTTGGTGTTCCTCTTGAATTGAGACGGTGTTCTCCGGGAATCTCTGGAGTTGCCTAAAGGAAGTAAAGCCACTTGTCGTGTTTGATGGGGAACACGGCATGACTCTGGAGCCAATGCAGGGGAATGCGGCCTCATCTCGAGGTGAGGAGTATGTCTCATGGCTTTTTTGAGTTTCAGCGGGAACCAGGGGTATATTCTCGAATTAAGATGGGGATGGCCCTTCAAAACTCGTGTCTCTTCAGCGACGTCAGGACTCCAGCCTATTTGCGAGGGACAGCTCGGGATTCTCCTCGAGGCTTGGCAGTGCAATAGCGACGCCTCTCCAGGTGAGTTGGAAGACCAAGGTTGCTTTTCCAGTTGCCACAGGGATATTGGGATTCTATCAATTTTCAAGAGGAGTCAAGCATAGTCCCCTTTGAATCACTGCACTCTGCTTTCCTCTCGAGTTGTCAAAGGGATGTGAGGCCCCCTGTCGAGATTTGGCAGAGAACTAGGTCTTTCTCTAGGATCTCCACAGGGCATTCAGACAACCCTTCATCTTGTGACATGAAAGACGAGGCTGCATTCATGTCACTGCAGGGAAATCCGGCCTTATTTCGAGTCAGGGCATCTCCGGGTCCATTCCACTTGAGGCAGCAAACTCAGGGTCCCTCTCACATACCTGTAGCTAAGAGAAGCCTCCTCTTGAGGTGCTTGCGGAAATTTGGCCCTCGTATTGAGTAGAAGCCAGGGAATCAGCTCTCATCTCGAGATGATTTCGGGTACACAGAGCTTTTCTCTAATTGCTGTGCTATACTTAGTGTTCCTCTAGACTTGGGACGGTGTTCTCGGGGAATCTCTGGAGTTGCCTAAAGGAAGTCAAGCCTCTTGTCATGTTTGGTCTGGAATGCGGGATGGCTCTGGAGCCAATGCAGGGGAATCAGGCCTCATCTCGAGTTGATTTGTGATACATGGAGTTCTTTCGTGTTGCTGCGGTGATCTCAGGATCCCTCTAGTGTTGTGAGAATGTTCTTGGGGACACTATCAAGTTCCTTAAAGAAGTCAAGTCTCCTTTCCTGTTTGACGGGGAACACGGAATTACTCTGCATGCAATGTAGGGGAATCGGGCCCCATCTCACGGCAAGGGAGATGTCTCATGGTTTCTCTCGAGTTTCAGTGGGAACCTGGGGTACATTCTCGAGTTACGACCGGGATGGCCCTTGGAAACTTGTGTTGGTTCAGCGGCGTCAGGACGCCTGTCTAGTTGCCAGGGTCACCTTGGGATTCTCCTCGAGGCTTGTCAGAGCAATAGGGAAGCTTCTCGAGGTGAGGCGGGAGATGCAGGCTCCCGTCCCAATTGCCACGGGGATATTGGGATTCCTATCAATTTTCAAGAGGAGTCAGGCATCGTGTCCTTTTGAATCATTGAACTCCGTGTTCCTCTTGAGTTCTCAAAGGGAAGTGAGGCCTCCTGTAGAGATTAGGCGGGGAACTAGCGCTTTTTCTAGTGTCTCTAGTGGGGATTCAGAAATCCCTTCATCTTGGGAAATGAAAGACGAGCCTGCATTCAAGTCACTGCAGGGAAATCCGGCCTTATTTCAGTCAGGGTATCTCGGTGTCTATTGTACTTGAGGAAGCAAACTCAGGGTCCCTCTCACATACATTGAGCTGAGATAAGTCTTCTGTTGAGTTCCTTTTGTAAAGTTAGCATTCCTCTGGAGTCGAAGCCAGGGAATCAGCTCTCATCTCGAGATGATTTGTGGTACACGGAGCTTTTCTCCAGTTGCGGTGCTATACTTGGTGTTACTCTAGAATTGGGACGGTGTTCTCTGGAATCTCTGGTGTTGCCTAAAGGAAGTCAAGCCACTTGTCGTGTTTGATGGGGAAGGCGGGATGTCTCTGGAGCCAAAGCAGGGGAATAGGGCCTCATCTCGAATTGATTTGGGGTACACGGAGCTCCTTCTTGTTTCTACGGTGACTTCACTATCCCTCTATATTTGTGACAGTGTTCTTCGGGACTCTGGATTTCCATCAAGGAAGTCAAGGCTCCTTTCTGATTTGATGTGGAACATGGAATAGCTCTGCACGCAGTGCAGGGGAAACAGACCTTATCTCGAATTTACTTGCGGTTCACGGAGCTCTTTCATGTTGCTACGGTGACATCAGAGACCCTCTAGACTTGTGACAGTGTTCTTGCGGACTCTCTGGAGTTCCATCAAGGAACTCAAGGCACCTTTCGTGTTTAATGTGGAACATGGAATGCCTCTGTAAGCAATCCTGGGGAATCGGGCCTCCTCTCGTGGTGAGGGGGTAGTCTCATGGTTTTTCACAGGTTTCAGCAAGAACCTGGGGTATAATCTCGAGTTACGACGGGGATGGTCCTTCAAAACTAGTGTTTGTTCAGCGGCGTCAGGGCTCCTGTCTAGTTGCGAGGGACACTTCAGGATTCTCCTCCAGGCTTGGCAGGGCAATAGGGAGGCCTCTCGAGGTGAGGCAGGAGACCCAGTGTTCCTTTCCAGTTGCCACAGGTATATTGGGATTCCTATCAATTTTAAAGATGGGTCATTGATTAAAACTCTCCAGAAAGCAGGAATAGAAGGAACATACCTCAACATAATAAAAGCTATATATGACAAACCCATAGCAAGCATCACCCTCAATGGTGAAAAATTGAAAGCATTTCCCCTGAAATCAGGAACAAGACAAGGGTGCCCACTCTCACCACTACTATTCAACATAGTTTTGGAAGTGTTGGCCACAGCAATCAGGGCAGAAAAAGAAGTAAAAGGAATCCAGATAGGAAAAGAAGATGTGAAACTCTCTCTGTTGGCAGATGACATGATCCTCTACATAGAAAACCCTAAAGACTCTACCAGAAAATTACTAGAGCTAATCAATGAATACAGTAAAGTTGCAGGATATAAAATTAACACACAGAAATCTCTTGCATTCCTATACACTAACAATGAGAAAACAGAAAGAGAAATTAAGGAAACAATACCATTCACCATTGCAACAAAAAGAATAAAATACTTAGGAGTATATCTACCTAAAGAAACAAAAGACCTATATATAGAAAACTATAAAACACTGATGAAAGAAATCAAAGAGGACACAAACAGATGGAGAAATATACCGTGTTCATGGATTGGAAGAATCAATATTGTCAAAATGGCTATACTACCCAAAGCAATCTATAGATTCAAAGCAATCCCTATCAAGCTACCAACGGTATTTTTCACAGAACTAGAACAAATAATTTCACAATTTGTATGGAAATACAAGAAACCTCGAATAGCCAAAGTAACCTTGAGAAAGAAGAATGGAACTGAAGGAATCAATCTGCCTGACTTCAGACTATACTACAAAGCCACAGTCATCAAGACAGTATGGTACTGGCACAAAGACAGAAATATAGATCAATGGAACAGAATAGAAAGCCCAGAGATAAATCCACGAACCTATGGTCACCTTATCTTCGACAAAGGAGGCAAGGATATACAATGGAAAAAAGACAACCTCTTTAACAAGTGGTGCTGGGAAAACTGGTCAACCACCTGTAAAAGAATGAAACGAGAACACTTTCTAACACCATACACAAAAATAAACTCAAAATGGATTAAAGATCTAAATGTAAGACCAGAAACTATAAAACTCCTAGAGGAGAACATAGGCAAAACACTCTCTGACATAAATCACAGCAGGATCCTCTATGACCCACATCCCAGAATTTTAGAAACAAAAGTAAAAATAAACAAATGGGACCTAATGAAACTTAAAAGCTTTTGCACAACAAAGGAAACTATAAGCAAGGTGAAAAGACAGCCCTCAGATTAGGAGAAAATAATAGCAAATGAAGCAACAGACAAAGGATTAATTTCAAAAATATACAAGCAACACCTCCTGCTCAACTCCAGAAAAATAAATGACCCAATCAAATAATTGGCCAAAGAACTAAACAGACATTTCTCCAAGGAAGACATACAGATGGCAAAAAAACACATGAAAAGATGCTCAACATCACTCATTATCAGAGAAATGCAAATCAAAACCACAATGAGGTACCATTACACGCCAGTCAGGATGGCTGCTATCCAAAAGTCTACAAGCAATAAATGCTGGAGAGGGTGTGGAGAAAAGGGAACCCTCTTACACTGTTGGTGGGAATGCAAACTAGTACAGCCGCTATGGAAAACAGTGTGGAGATTTCTTAAAAAACTGGAAATAGAACTGCCATATGACCCAGCAATACCACTTCTAGGCATATACACCAAGGAAACCAGATCTGAAAGAGACATGTGCACCCCAATGTTCATCACAGCACTGTTTATAATAGCCAGGACATGGAAGCAACCTAGATGCCCATCAGCAGATGAATGGATGAGGAAGCTGTGGTACATATACACCATGGAATATTACTCAGCCGTTAAAAAGAATTCATTTGAATCAGTTCTAATGAGATGGGTGAAACTGGAGCCCATTATACAGAGCGAAGTAAGCCAGAAAGATAAAGACCATTACAGTATACTAACACATATATATGGAATTTAGAAAGATGGTAACGATAACCCTATATGCAAAAAAAGAAAAAGAGACTCAGATGTATAGAACAGACTTGTGGACTCTATGGGAGAACCCGGGGGTGGGATGTTTCAAGAGAACAGCATGGAAACATGTATATCTAGGGTGAAACAGATCACCAGCCCAGGTTCGATACATGAGACAAGTGCTCAGGGCTGGTGCACTGGGAGGACCCAGAGGGATGGGGTGGAGAGGGAGGTGGGAGGGGGGACCGGGATGGGGAATACATGTAAATCCATGGCTAATTCAATGTATGACAAAAACCACTGCAATGCTGTAAAGTAATTAGCCTCCAACTAATAAAAATAAATGGGGAAAAAAAAAAAAGATGGGTCAGGCATTGTGTCATTTTGAAGCCTTGAACTTCGCGTTCCTCTCGAGTTGTCAAAGGGATGTGAGGACTCCTGTCGAGATGAGGCGGGGAACTAGTGCTTTCTCTAGGGTATCCACAGGGGATTCAGACATCCCTTCATCTTGGAAGATGAAAGACGAACCTGCATTCAAGTCACTGAAGGGAAATCCGGCCTTATTTCGAGTCAGGGCATCACACTTTTAATTCCATTTGAGACAGCAAACTCAGGGTCCCTCTCACCTACTTATAGCTGAGAGAAGCCTCCTGTTGATGTGCTGGTGGAAAGTTGGCCTTCCTCTTGAGTCAAAGCCAGGGAGTGTGCTCTCATCTTGAGATGATTTGTGGTACACGGACCTTTTCTCAATTTGCTCTGCTGAACTTGGTGTTCCTCTGAACTTGGTACAGTTTTCTCGGAGATTCTCTGGAGCTGCCTAAAGGAAGTCAAGCCACTTGTCGTGTTTGATTGGAATTGCGGGTTGGCTCTGGAGCCAATGCAGGGGAATCGGGCCTCATCTCGAGTTGATTTGGGATATACAGAGCTTTTCTTGGGTTGCTCTTCCGAACTTGGTGTTCCTCTAGAATTGGACGGTGTTCTCCGGGAAACTCTGGATTTGCCTAAATGAAGTATAGCCACTTGTTGTGTTGGATGTTGAATGTGGGTTGACTCTGGAGCCTATACAGGGGAATTGGGCTTCATCTCGAGCTGATTTGGGGTACACAGAACTCTTTCATGTTGCCGCAGTGATCCCAGGGTCCGTCTAGTATTGTAATAGTGTTCTTGGGGACTCTCTAGATTCCATAAAGAAGTCAAGCTTCTTTTCGTGTTTGATGGGAAACACGGACTTGCTCTGCACGCAATGCACTGGATCGGGCCTCATCTCACGCTGAGGGGGATGTCTCATGGCTTTTCTGTAGTTGAGGCGGGAACCTGGTATATATTCTCGAGTTACGACATGGATGGCCCTTCAAAACTCGTGTTTTTTCTGCGACGTCAGGGGACCTGTCTAGTTGTGAGGGACAACTCGGGATTCTCCTCGAGGCTTGGCAGGGCAATAGGGACGCCTCTCGAGGTGAGGCGGGAGACGCAGTGTCCCTTTCCAATTTCCACAAAAATATTGGGATTTGTATCAATTTTCAAGAGGAGTCAGGCATCGTCTCCTTTGCAAGCATTGAACTCCTCGTTCCTCTCCAGTTTTCAAAGGGATGTGAGGCCTCCTGTAGAGATGAGGCGGGTAACTATGGCTTTCTCTAAGGTCTCCACAGGGGATTCAGACATCCCTTCATCTTGTGAGATGAAAGATGAGCCTGTATTCAAGTCATTGCAGGGAAATCCGTCCATATTTCGAGTCAGGGCATCTCAGTGTCCATTCCTTTAAGGCAGCAAACTCAGCGTCCCTCTCACATACCTATAGCTGAGAGAGGACTCCTCTTGAGGTGCTTGTGGAAAGTTGGCATTCCTCTTGAGTCGAAGCCAGGGGTTCTGCTCTCATTTCGAGATGACTTGGGGTACCGGAGCTTTTCTCACGATGCTGTGTTGAACTTGATGTACCTCTAGACTTTGGACGGTGTTCTCTGAGGAATCTCTGCAGTTGCCTAAAGGAAGTCAAGCCACTTGTCATGTTTGATGGGGTATGCGGTATGGCTCTGGATCCAATGGATGGGAATCGGGCCTCATCTGGAGTTGAATTGGGGTTCATGGTGCTCTTTCGTGTTGATGCAGTGAACTCAGGGTCCCTCTATACTCTTGTGACAGTATTCTTGGGGACTCTGTCGAGTTCTATCAGGGAAGTCAAGGCTCCATTCATGCTTGATGGGGAAGACGGAATTACACTGCATGCAATGTAGGGGAATCGGGTCTCATGTATTGGAGAGGGGGGATGTCTCAAGGCTTTTCTCTCATGGTTTTTCAGTTGCGGCAGGAAACTGGGGTATATTCTTGAGTTAAGACATGGACGGCTCTTGAAAACTTGTGCTTTTTCAGCGACGTCAGGACTCCTGTCTAGTTGCGAGACACACCTCGGGATTCTTCTCAAGGCTTTAAAGGGCAATAGGCAGGAATCTCGAGGTGAGGCAGGAAATCCAGGGTACCTTTCCAGTTGCCACAGGGATATTGGGATTCCTATCAATTTTCAAAAGGAGTTAGGCATTGTCTTCTTTTGTAGCCTTGAACTCCGCGTTCCTCTCGAGATGTCAAATGGACGTGAGGCCTCCTGTCCAGATGAGGCGAGGAACTAGGGGTTTCTCTAGGGTCTCCACTGGGGATTCAGGCATCCCTTTATCTTGGGAAATGTTAGACTAGCTTGCATTCAAGTCACTGCAGGGAAATCCGGCCTTATGTCAACTCAGACCCTCTCGGTGTCCATTCCACATGAGCCAGTAAACTCAGGGTCCCTCTCACATACCCGTAGCTGAGATAACCCTTTGGTGAGTTGCTTGTGTAAAGTTGGCATTCCTCTGGATTCGAAGCCAGGGAGTCAGCTCTCATCTCGAGATAATTTGTGGTACATGCAGCTTTTCTCTAGTTGCTGTGCTATACTTGGTGTTCCTCTTGAATTGAGACGGTGTTCTCCGGAGAATCTCTGGAGTTGCCTAAAGGAAGTAAAGCCACTTGTCGTGTTTGATGGGGAACACGGCATGACTCTGGAGCCAATGCAGGGGAATGGGGCCTCATCTCGAGGTGAGGAGTATGTCTCATGGCTTTTTTGAGTTTCATCGGGAACCAGGGGTATATTCTCGAATTAAGATGGGGATGGCCCTTCAAAACTCGTGTCTCTTCAGCGACGTCAGGACTCCAGCCTATTTGCGAGGGACAGCTCGGGATTCTCCTCGAGGCTTGGCAGTGCAATAGCGACGCCTCTCCAGGTGAGTTGGAAGACCAAGGTTGCTTTTCCAGTTGCCACAGGGATATTGGGATTTGTATCAATTTTCAAGAGGAGTCAAGCATAGTCCCCTTTGAATCATGCACTCTGCTTTCCTCTCGAGTTGTCAAAGGGATGTGAGGCCCCTGTCGAGATTTGGCAGAGAACTAGGTCTTTCTCTAGGATCTCCACAGGGCATTCAGACAACCCTTCATCTTGTGAAATGAAAGACTAGCTGCATTCAAGTCACTGCAGGGAAATCCGGCCATATTACGAGTCAGGGCATCTCAGTGTCCATTCTGCTTGAGGCAGCAAATTCAGGGTCCCACTCACATAACTATAGCTGAGAAAACATACTCTAGGTGCTTGTGAAAAGTTGGCATTCCTCTTGAGTCGAAACCAGGGAATCAGCTCTCATCTCGAGATGATTTGTCTTCCACAGAGCTTTTCTCGAGTTGCTGTGCTGAACTTTGTGTTCCTCTAGAGTTGAGACCATGTTCCCATGTTATCTCCGGAGTTGATTAAGGAAAGCCAAGCCACTTGTTGTGTTTGATGTTGACGGCGAAATAGCTCTGGATCTAATGCAGGGTTTCAAGCCTCATCTCGAGATGATTTGAGGGTACACGGAATGCTTTCATGCTGCTGTTGTGACTTCTGGGTCCCTCTATACTTGTGTTAGTGTTCTTGGGGACTCTCTGGAGTTCCATCCAGGAAGTCAAGGCTCCTTTCCCTTTGACGAGAGACACGAAATTACTCTACAGTCTATGAATGGGAATCGAGCCTTCTCTCACAGCGTGGGGAAGTTTCATGGTTTTTCTCGAGTTGCAACAGGAATCTTGGGAATATTCTCGAGTTAAGATGGGGATTGCCATTCAAAACTCAGGTTGTTCAGCGACGTCAGGACTCCTGTCTAGTTGCTTGGGACACCTCGGTATTCTCGTCGACGCGTGGCAGGGCATTAGGGACGCCTCTCGAGGTGAGGCTTGAGACCCAGGCTCCCTTTCCAGTTGCCACAGGGATATTGAAATTCCTGTCAATTTTCAAGCAGACTCAGGCATCATCTCCTTTTGAAACATTGAACTCATTGAACTTGGGGTTCCTTTCACGTTGTCAAAAGGATGTGAGGCATCCCGTTGAGATGAAGCAGCGAACTAGGGCTTTCTCTAGGGTCTCCACAGGGGTTTCAGACATCCCTTCATCTTGTGAGATGAAAGACGAGCCTGAATTCAAGTCACTGCAGGGAAATCCGGCCTTATTTCGTGTCAGAGCACCTTGGTGTCCATTCTTGAGGCAGCAAACTCAGATTCCCCCTCACATACCTACTGCTGAGAGATGCCTCATCTTAAGATGCTTGTGGAATGTCTTCATTCCTCTTGAAATGATGCCAGGGAATCCGATCTCATCTTGAGATGATTTGGGGTACACGGAACTTTTCTCGAGTTGCGGTACTGAACTTGGTGTTGTTCTAGACTTTGGCTGTTGTTTTCGGGGAATCTCTGGAGCTGCCTAAAGGAAGTTAAGCCCCTAGTCATGTTTGATGGGGAATGTGGGATGGCTCTGGAAACAATGCAGGGCAATCGGGCCTCATCCTGAGTTGATTGCGGGTACACGGATCTCTTTCGTGTTGCTGCGGTGAACTCAGGGCCCCTATAGACTTGTGACAGTCTTCTTCGGGATTCTCTGGTGTTGCATCCAGGAAGTCCAGGCTCCTTTGGTGTTTGATGTGGAACACGGATTTGCTCTGCATGCATTGCAGGGGAATGGAGCCTCATCCGTTTGCAAGGGGGAAGTGTCATGGTTTTTCTTGAGTTGTTGCGGGAAAATGGTGTATATTCCTGAGTCAGAATGGGGATGGCCCTTCAAAACTCATGTTCAGTAGCAAAGTCAGCCCTCCTGTCTAGATGCGAGGGACACATCAGAATTCTCCTCGAGGCTTGGCATGTCAATAGGCATGCCTCTTGAGGTGAGGAGGGAGTCCCAGGTTTCCTTTCCAGGTACCACCGGAATATTGGGATTCCTATCAATTTTCAAGAGGAGTCAGGCATCGTGTTCTTTTGAAGCATTGAAATCCGCGTTCCTCTAGATTTGTGAAAGGGATGTGAGGCCTCTTTCCAGATGAGCCGGGGAACTAGGGCTTTCTCAAGGGTCTCCACAGGGGATTTAGACATCCCTTCATCTTGTGAGAAGGAAGACGAGCCTGCATTCAAGTCACTGCGGGAAATCCGGCCATATTTCGAGTCAGGGCATCTCGGTGTTCATTCCACTTGAGGCAGCAAACTCCGGGTCCCTCTTGCATACTTATAGCTCAGACAAGTCTCCTCTTGAGGTGCTTATGAAAAGCTGGCATTCCTCTTTTTCAAAGACAGGGAATTTGCTGTCCTTTCGATGATTTGGGGTACATGGAACTTTTCTCGATTTGATGTGCTAAACTTGATATTCCTCTAGACTTGAGACGCTAATCTCGGGGAATCTCTGGAGTTGCCCAAAGGAAGTCAAGCCACTTGTCTTGTTTGATGGGGAACGGGGGATTGTTCTGCAGACAATGCAGGAGAATTTGGACTCATCTCGATTTGAATTGGGGAACACGGAACTCTTTCATGTTGCCGCGGTGATGTCAGCGTGCCTCTAAACTTGTAACTGTTCTTGAGGACTCTCTGGAGTTCCATCCAGGAAGTCCAGGCTCCTTTCGTGTTTGATGTGGAAAAAGGAATTGCTCTGCACGCAATGCAGGGGAATCGGACCTCATCTGGAGGCGAGGGGGAAGTCTCACAGTTTTTCTCGAGTTGCGGGGGGAACCTGGGGTATATTCTCGAGTTAGGACTTGGATGGCCCTTCAAAACTCGACTTTGTTCAGCAAAGTCAGGACTCATGTCTAGTTGCGAGGGACACCTCGAGATTCTCATCGAGGCTTGGCAGGGCAATAGGGATGCCTCATTAGGTGAGACTTGAGACCCAGGGTCGCTTTCAGTTCCCACAGTGATTGTCAGATTCCTATCAATTTTTAAGAGGAGTCAGGCTTGTTGTCCTTTTGAAGCATTGAACTCCAAGTTCCTCTCGAATTTTCAAGGGGATGTGAGGCCTCCTGTCGAGATGAGGTGGGGAATTAGGGCTTTCTCTAAATTCTCCACAGGGGATTCACACATCCCTTCATCTTGAGAGATGAAAGACTAGCCTGCATTCAAGTCACTGGAGGGAAATCCGGCCATATTTTGATTCACGGCATTTCGGTGTTCATTCCACATGAGGCAGCAAACTCAGGGTCCCTCTCACATACCTATAGCTAAGAGAGACCTACTCCTCAGGTGCTTGTGGAATATTGCATTCCTCTTGAGTCAAAAATAGGGAATCAGCTCTCATCTCGAGATGATTTGGGGTACCCAAAGCGTTCCTTGAGTTGACGTGCTGAACTTGGTGTTCCTCTGGACTATAATTTACTTTTCTATAGCAGCGACGAAATATCTTGTATATTAGCATTTTATAGATCATTGATCATATTTATCAAATCATATTATATTCTATATACATCCATTTCAGTACAAATATATATTTATATTCATTAACAGCTCAACATCTCTTCAGCTCTTCTGCAAGAAAATCCCCTTGTAAAAGTAGGCCAATGTTCAGCAATTAAAGCTTTAAAATCCTAATTCATTTGGAAATGACCCAAACATTCAACAAACTTCTACTACTTAGTTCAGCACAACTCCAGCAATCTAAGTCACTCTAATCCCAAGAGACCATTCCAGATTATAGATTAGATCATTTTATCAAAAATACAATTATTTTGATAGAGCTTATCTAAAAGTTTTCATCTCATCTATCTATCTATCTATCTATCTATCTATCTATCTATCTATCTATCTATATATATATATATTTACCTTTTTTTTGACAACTTTATCTTACCCCAAACCAAGGCATAAAAAAAGTATTATATAATGTTGATGACTCAAGAAATGTTCCTACTAGATTAACAAAAATTATATTGAAATCACATTCATAGTTAAATAAACATTATACACAACATTGAACACCCTTCAGTTCATGTAATTCTGAATTCAAATAGAGCCCATTAACTCCACACTATCTAAAAACAAAAGCATACTTTGAGACATAGATAATTTTAGATACATAGACATATTTCACCTTATGAAATTTAAATATCTTTTTGTTTTATTTATTTATTTTGAAATCCACCAATTTGCTCAATCCTGGAGTCCTAGATAGTGTGGGCTGTGTTTCCCAAGGACTTGATAAGAGTTAACTTAACGTTTTATCTTAGGCTTATTTTTGTTTCCGTGGCAGAACTGGAGATCTGAAAAAAAATTATATTTTAACAACTTAACCTTTCCTTACTACACGTGCATCGAATACTATTTTGGCAATTTCAATAAAGATTTTATTTTCATCAGTTTTCACTGGAGTCTAGAGTATATCATAACCATTCAGTGTCAAAAATATCCTTTCTCCTTTTTGTAGCTATAGTGTGTTATTAATGATATATGCATGAGGGAAATTTTGTCACATAGGACGTAAAGCATTGGCTACAAAATTTGACAAATGCTAGAACTAATATGGAGACGGCAATGGAACGCAATTTCAGTTTTCTTGCTTGGATAATCTCAGGGATAGGGGAGCCTGGTGGGCTGACATCTATGGGTTTGCATAGAATAGGACACGACTGAAGGGACTTAGCAGCAGCAGTAGCAGGACTTTGAAGCATACCTTGAGGTAACATAGTCTAATGAAATTTTGAAGAGGCCCGATATGATTAGGATAAGGGAGAGAGAAAGTTAGTTTCTCCCGGTCTAAAGGGTGTAAAGTCATATTTAAAAAAACAATCTTGTGAATCAGTAATAATAATGTCCCAATTGTGAGGAATAGTAACGCAATCTCTGGTTACAATACAGCCCCAGGTTTCAAAAAAAAATTAACTTTTTTAAAATCTGTTAAAAGACAACATTTGTAATATTTCCTTTGTATAACAAAAATAGGAGAGTTTCAAAAAGAGCAAGATTCTTCAATATGTTTCCATTTTAATTGTGTGTTCATAAGTTCTTTAGTAGCTTGTAATTTTTCTTTCATAAGGGGCCATTGCTTTGTCTAAGTAGGCTCATAAATTTTCTCAGTTACTTTAATATCTGTTTTGTTTATAAAATGAGCAGTGGCCCCTAGGGAAAATGTGGAATGTATATCTGAGTTTGCCATTGCATAAGTAAGTCCCTTCCTATGAGATTAAGGGGTGCATCTATCACATAAGGTCTTAATGTTGTAGGTTGGCCTTTTGGTCTATCCTATGTGTAGATTTGAATATTTTGATAAATTTATTGTACTTTGGCTTGAGAAATTTCTGCAATTTTGCAAGAGACCTTTTGTGTAGCTCAGGATTTGGGCGAAAATAATTTCGAAATGATAATATTAGACCTATTGCTGAGGGGTTCAGAAAATATTTTGCCATTAATTTTGATATTTATATTTGGTCGGATATATTTAAATAACAATGATGTCCATAAGGTTTGTTTTTGATCTGTATTACCAAATCGGCCTCTCCGTACATTAGTAGAGGAGTTAATAGAAGTGTAAGGCAAAAGAAGTAATTGAGAAATTTTGTCCCCCCTTGTGAATTGCCATAGAATCTGAGCTGACATCATAATTTGAATTTCTCCTTTATAATTTGAATCAATTATTCCACGTCGAACAGTAAGTCCTTTAGTAGCCAAATTATATCAGCCCTGTAAAAGCCTGAAGGTTTGTGGGGCAGGGGTCCAAAAACTCCAGTAGGTACTCCAGAAGGGACTGCTTAAGGGTAAAGGAAAAAATCCTTTAGGGCTGGTATATTAATGGCAGCACTGCTGGACTTTGAGGGTTTGAGGGAAAAGATAGAATTTGCCCCTCTTTTTTGCTGTAGGGAACCTGGGAGGTCCCCTCTTTGGAGTCTCTTGGAATAGGTTTTCCTTCAATATCAAATTTAATTTTACTGTCTTTGGCCCAGTGAATTCCTCTGTCGCAGCAAGGGCAAATATTTGGAAGCTTTTTATTAGCCTTCTTAGGGCAGTCCCTTTTTAAACTGTATTTATCTCCACATGTAAACATCCTTCATTTCTCTTTGTAAAAGGTTGTAGCATTGTTTCATCTAGTATTTGCATCTTTTAAGTTTTGATCCTAGATTGTGACAAGCCTTTATATAATCAATAATAATCCTAGTCTGACAAATTGCAGCTATAGTTCTTTGACATTTCTGATATGCATTCTCATAAGCAAGTAATTTCTCTAGCTCTTTATTTTGGTTTCTTCTCCAATTACAGTATGGGAAATAGCACCTTCTAGTCTGGCTTAAAAATTAATGTAAATTTTCATTAGGTCCAAACAAAGAGACTTTGGGAGTTGTGACTGTTGGCAGAGGAGAAATATTTGGAGTAGCCAGGGCAGGGCAAGCAAGAATATTTTGAGGCATTTTGTATTGTTTAAATGAGCCTTTTGTAAAGTTTAATCATTTATTTTATATATATATAATATGTGTTTTGTCTTTTGCTGAATATTGGAAGGGTGAGAATATACCTTGAAATGGCAGAATTACAGGCTTTAATAATAGGGCAAAGGGGCTAGAGATCAATTGGAATAGTTTTTTCCTTCTTTGGCTGCTCATTTAACATTTTCTTTGACCCGGAGCCAAATTTATAATTCCAAGCTCCATTTATCAGGAAACTAAGGATTATGTTCTACTACTGTTTGAAGGCAAGCCTCTATTCATTGGCCAGAAACCAGAATTCCTCGAAATGTAAAGAAGTAGTGGAGTAAAGTAGAAAAATATTGGTGCTGGCCAGCCTTTTAACCCATGCCTTAGTATTTAGAGACGTTAGTACTTCCATGAGTCACTTCAACCTATATAACATGCACACAGGTGTCGCTGTCCTTAGGCCACATTTGCTGGGGTCCTTTAATGTACCAGTACCTTGTGGTACGGAGTTGGCGATCAGAAATTAAAAGAGAGAAGGAGGCTGATATCCCTTGGTTTACACAGAGGACCAATATTGTCCTTGATACAGGGCTTGCATCACTCACCAAGGTATCAGGCGACCTCTCGACGGGGTCCTAGAAGCCCGGGCAGAAAAGTGAGCATGACGGGTCTCCATAGTCCAGAGAGTCAGCCAGAAAAAGATAGAGAGAGAGAGAAAAAGAGAGAGAGAGAGAAAAAAAAGACCCGGGGACCTAAGCGCTAATGGACCAAATGTGCTTTAATGATTTTTCTATGAGTATATACAGGCTGCAGTACAAGAAACTTCTTTCGGGAATGATAGAGTTCAGCAAACCAAACAAATTACCACGGTTACCAAGGGAACAAGTAGTAATGTTAGTCACAAGGTCAGGAGACAATCCATATCTGAAGAAAGGGGAACAGGACTAAGCAGTTTTGTTTTAAAGGGTTGCTTTGCTGAACTTGGTGTTCCTCTGGACTTTGGACGGTGTTCTTGGGGATACTCTGTTGTTGTTTAAAGGAAGTCAAGCCACTTCTCGTGTTTGATGGGGAATTCGGGATGGCTCTGAAGCACATGCAGGGGAATCTGGACTCATCTCGAGTTGATTTGCGGAACACAGACCCCTTTCTTGTTGCTGTGGTGACATCAGGGTCCCTCTAGACTTGTGACAGTGTCCTTGGGGACTCTCTGAAGTTCCATCCAGGGAGTCCAGACTCCTTTCATGTTTGATGGGGAACACGGAATTGCTCTGCATGCAATGCAGGGGAATCGGGCCTCATCTGGCAGCAAGGGGGACTTCTCGCGGTTTTTTTGTCGAGTTGCGGTGGGAACCTGGGGTATATTCTTGAGTTAGGACGTGAATGGCCCTTCAAAACTTGTGTTTATTCAGCGATGTCAAGACTCATGTCTAGTTGCCAGGGACACATCAGGATTCTCCTCGAGGCTTGGCAGGGCAATAAGGACCCCACTTTAGTTGAAACTTGGGATCCAGTTTCCCTTTCCAGATGCCAAAGTGATATTGGGATTCCTATCAATATTCAATAGGATTCAGGCATTGTCTCCTTTGGAAGCATTGAATTCCAAATTCCTTTCGAATTTTCAAAGGGATGTGAGGCCTCCTGTCGAGATGAGGCGGGGAACTAGTGCTTTCTCTAAAGAATCCACAGGGGATTCACACATCCCTTCATCTTGAGAGATGAAACACGAGCCTGCATTCAAGTCACTGCAGGGAAATCCGGACATATTTCGAGTCAGGGCATCTCGGTGTCCATTCCACTTGAGGAAGCACACTCCGGTCCCTCCTACATACTTATAAATCAGAGAAGTCTCCACTTGAGGTGCTTATGAAAAGCTTGCTTTCCTCTTTTGTCAAAGGCAGGGAATCAGCTCTCATCTCGAGATGATTTGGGTACATGGAACTTTTCTTTATTTGATGTGCTAAACTTGATGTTCTTTTAGATTTGAGATGGTGTTCTCGGAGAATCTCTGGAGTTGCCCAAAGGAAGTCAAGCCACTTGTCTTGTTTAATGGGGAATGGAGGATGTGACTGCAGACATTGCACGAGAACCTGGACTCATCTCGATTTGAACTGGGGAAGACGTAGCACATTCATATTGATGCGGTGATATCAGATTTCCTCTAGACTTGTAACAGTGTTCTTGGGGACTCTCTGAAGTTCCATCCAGGAAGTCCAGACTCCTTTCATGTTTGATGTGGAACACGGAATTGCTCTGCATGCAATGAAGGAGAATCGGGCCTCATCTGGCAGCGAGGGGGAAGTCTCGTGTTCTTTTGTCGAGATGCGGTGGGAACATGGGGTATATTCTCGAGTTAGGACTTGGATGGCCCTTCAAAATTCGAGTTTGTTCAGCAAAGTCAGGACTCATGTCTAGTTGCGAGGGACACCTCGAGATTCTCATCGAGGCTTGGCAGGGCAATAGGGATGCCTCTTTAGGTGAGACATGAGACCCAGTGTCCCTTTCAGTTCCCTCAGTGATTGTCGGATTCCTATCAATTTTTAAGAGGAGTCAGGCTTGTTGTCCTTTTGACGCATTGAACTCCAAGTTCCTCTCGAATTTTCAAGGGGATGTGAGGCCTCCTGTCGAAATGACACGGGGAACTAGGGCTTTCTCTAAAGTCTCCACAGGGGATTCACACATCCCTTCATCTTGAGAGATGAATAACTCGCCTGCATTCAAGTCACTGGAGGGAAATCCGGCCATATTTTGAGTCACGGCAACTCGGTGTTCATTCCACTTGAGGCAGCAAACTCAGGGTCCCTCTCACATACCTATAGCTAAGAGAGGCCTCCTGTTGAGGTGCTTGTGGAAAGTTGCATTCCTCTTGAGTCAAAAATAGGGAATCAGCTCTCATCTCGAGATGATTTGGGGTACCCGTATCTTTCCTTGAGTTGGTGTGCTGAACTTGGTGTTCCTCTGGACTATATTTCACTTTTCTATAGCAACCATGAAATATCTTGTATGTTAGCATTGTATAGATCATTGAACATATTTATCAAATCATAATATATTGTATATACATCCATTCCAGTACAAATATATATTTATATTCATTAACAGCTCAATATCTCTTCAGCTCTTCTGCAAGAAAATCCCCTTATAAGAGTAAGCCAATGTTCAGCAATTAACGCTTTAAAATCCTAATTCATTTTGAAATGACCCAGCCATTCAACAAACTTCTACTACTTAGTTCAGCACAACTCCACAACCTAAGTCACTCTAATTCCAAGAGACCACTCCAGATTATAGAGAATAGATCATTTTAGCAAAAATTCAATTTTTTTTTAATAGAGCTTATCTAAAAGTATTCATATATATATATATATATATATATATATATATATATATATATATATATATATACATAAAAGATTACCTTTTGTTTGACAATCGTATCTTACCCAAAATCAAGGCATAAAAAAAGTATTATATAATGTTGATGACTCAAGACATGTCCCTACTTGATTAACAAATAATTATATTGACATTACATTCACAATTAAATAAACATTATACCCAACCTTGAACACCCTTCAGTTCATGTAAAGCTGAATCCAAATAGAGCCCATTAATTCCAAACTATCTAAAAACGAAAACATACATTGAGACATAGATAATTTTAGATACATAGACATAGTTCCCCTTATGAAATTTAAAATATCTTTTTGTTTATTTATTTATTTTGGGCTCCACCAATTTGCTCATTGCTGGAGTCCTAGATAGAGTGGGATGCATATGCCAAGGACATGATAAGAGTTAACTTAAGGTTTTTTTTTAGGCCTACTTTTATTTCAAAGGCAGAACTGGAATTCCAAAATATATATATATATATATATATTTTTACAAGTTAACCTATCCTTTACTACACGTGAATCAAGTACCGGTTTTGCAATTTCAATAAAGATTTTATTTTCCTCAGTTTTCACTGGAGTCTAAAGTATATCATAGCCATTCAGTGTCAAAAATATCCTTTCTCAGTTTTGTTGCTATTGTGTATTATTAATGATATATGCATGAGGGAATTTTTGTCACATAGGACGTGAAGCCTTGGCTGCAAAATTTT